>MPUH01000234.1:0-77755 GCA_001970955.1 Stentor coeruleus | reverse complement strand
ATCTGGCCAAGACCAAATTGCTTTCTTTATAAATTTTGGCTTCTAAGCGTAAGTTTATACTAAACTCAATCGTACAATCCATATCGCCCATTAATATTTGTTATAATCTTAATCATCCATTTAAACAAGGTCTAAACTTTTAAATGTATATAAGCTTAATTGAAATTTTATTGAAAATTGGTTTTTTTTTTGATAATAAAGCTTTCTAAGTTGATTTATATAAGTCTCTTAACACATGAATATCCTTTTTGTATAAATTTCTTCAAGTCTATTGAATGAGACTAAATAAATTTATTGGTTTAAATCTTAAAGGGTGACAAAAAGTCTTCTGAAATTTTTTCGATTAAGCCACTCTTAAAAAAATTATCTTGATCATAACTATGTAAAAAAATAATAAAACCTTTAATAGCTTTGATCTTCTCCTAAAGGGTATTATAATATCAGACTACTAATTTATAAGGATTAAATAAATTCTCCTAGTAATCAAGATTATAATATTTTCTTTTAGCCGAATCAATCAGAACAATAGTTTCAAAGCTCACTATATATAAACATAATTTGCTTATCTAAACTAATACTAAGAGATCTTAAGTACTTAAACTAACACTTTGTCTAATCATTTAGTAGTATTTCTGTTTTACATTCAGAAATCTTTATAGAAATAGGCATCAGAGGCGTTTAAACCTATGCAAAAACTCTGATCATATCATAGTGGAAAAATATTAATATGAATTAGGGTTTTTAGGTCAGCAGCCATTTCTGAGTGCTGCTTATTTTGTAGTTATGCTTAAGAACTTTAGCTAGGAACTCGCATTCTTTAATAAAATTGCAGTATATAATCCCTGAACTATGCATATGATTCTGTTGTATAAAATTTCTGATACCTGCATCGATTGCTGCTCTTTATCTCTTACCTCATAATTAAAATTTTTACCTATTAAACCCAGCATAAAACAAAATCGGACTTCTCGATACTAACAAATACAATATTTTCTTCTGCATCTCTTTAGTCCGACTAACTATAAATACAAGCATAGGCATCATTATACTTAATCCTAAAAATTTTAAATTTCAAATAATCTGGTCTAAAATCCCTTCCTTACTATGCAATACTATGAGCCTCATCACAAATTAATCTAGCAATCCAATGATTATTATAAAGCTTCTCAATTAAAATAGCAAGTTTTGTAGATTTCACTAAGGTTTCTGGAGTCATAAAAAGAAACTTAACATCAGAGTTATACTCAAGTTCCTCATATACTAATTTTGCTTGCAGATAAGTGAAGAAACTAAAAAAATTGAAAATAGTGTTGAAGCTATCAGTAAAGAAGTAAAATCTGAAGTAAAAGCTGTCAGTGAAGATGCAAAATTTGTCAGTGAAAAAGTGCAGGCTGTTAGTGAAGAAGTAAAGACTAGCATGAGTGATTTCAAGAATAGAATTGAGGATATGGAAAAAAGTATTTCTAATATTCAAGGAAGCATTGAATTAGTTTTGAAAATCCTCAATAAATAGTTAATTAGGCTATCTAAAATTCTTTTAGTTAAAATTGCTTGTTAAAGGAAAATTGGAAGGCATAATTCTGAGGTTATTTTGGGAAATGCCTGAAAAAAAATTATTCCAAAAATATTCTGAGTTTTTAACTAGTTAGCCGTAATTAAAGTAAGACTTAATTGGTTATGTTAGGTAAAAACTGCATATCCCAAGCTAAGAACTTTATATTATTTTTCAGATATAAAACTTAATATATAGAGATAAGTAATTTAGTGATTTTTATACTGAAAATCAGAGACGATATACTTTTATTATTTTATGCAACTTTTATATTCAAGCATAATTTACTAAATATTTAGCTCAGCTAAGAGTATCTTAGAATAAATCGTTTATGCAGTATAAAAGTTATGTTTATTAACTTGTAAATCAATTTTATGTTACTGGAACATTAGCAAATGATTCACTTATAAACTTAACATTAAATAGCTCTTGTTCTGAAAATTCAGGATATGGATTTTCTCCATGCTGACTCAAATCAACTCCTGCTAGTTCTTCCTCTTTAGTCACTCTCAGTCCAAAAGTTTTCTTCAAAAAAACAAGTATCAAGCAAGACATTAATGCACTATAAGCAAGGCATACTGATACACCTATCAACTGTTTAGGTAATTGCATATAATTGCCGAAAATAAACCCATCTTCACATTTTGTCTTCACACCAGACTCATGACTGATTCTGCATATTTCAGAATCTGCATAAAGTCCTGTCAGAATAGCCCCAAATGAGCCTGCTACACAATGAAGAGCAAATGTATTGAAAGTATCGTCATAAAGATTAAACTTAGTCTTCCATAAAATAACCCAATATAAGGAAGCTCCTTCAATAATCCCAATAATAAAAGCACCCATAATATTAACATTGCCTGCTGCAGGAGTAATACCTACCAACCCAGCTATTGCTCCATCACACATTCCTGCTAAAGTTGGCTTACCGGAGTGAAAATTTTGCATTAAAAGCCATACAAAACTGGAAACAGCAGCTGAGGTGTTTGTATTTATCAAAGCAGCTGCAGCTCTTTCGTTAGCTCCATATGCTGAACCGCCATTAAAGCCTAAAAATCCAAACCATAAAAGGCAGGTTCCAAGTAAGATATAAGGCATGCTTCTTGGGTTTTCATGCCTATTTAGCCTTTCCCCAAGAATTATCGTTCCCATCAAAGTTGCAATTCCTGAGTTTAAATGAACTACAGTCCCTCCTGCAAAATCTATAACACTATATTTCTTTAAAAATCCTTCATTTGCCCATACCCAGTGAGCGATAGGTATATAAACAAGTGTAGTCCAAAGTACAACAAAAAGAAGCCAAGAAGTAAATTTAATCCTTTCTATAAGTCCACCACTAACAAGAGCAACAGTAATAGCCGCGAAAGTGAACTGAAAAAGTACATAAATGAATTCAGGCATATTGTCAACTTGATCTGATGATTTTACTCCATACAAAAAGAATTTGTTTAAATTTCCAATAACCCCTCCATTGGTTTCTCCAAACGCTAAGCTATATCCATATACAACCCATATTATCGCTACAATAACATAGCTAACAAAAACCATAGCCATTGTATTCAGTTGACTATTCTTCAAAGAAAAACCTCCATAATAAAAAGCTAATCCAGGCATAGTCATTATCATAACAAGTGCTGTAGCTGTAAGCATCCATGCTATATTTGAATAGTATTTATCATCATGATCATTAGAATTTCCACTCTCAGTCTCAATTTTTGTGAATACTGATAAGAGTATAACAATTGCCAATAAAATAACAATGAAAATAAGCCACTTCTTTGAATAATTCTTATTGTTGCTGACATTGATAAAATTTTGCATTTAATTATTATTATTAAATTTACTCTCCTATTTCAATTTTTAGTATTAAAATATGAAAAATACAGTGTTACTTTATATCATTATAAGTATATATAATCTAAAGTTATTTATAAAAACCATTATACTTTATTATAATTTACATAACTAAGCATGATTACAAATCTTTTAAAAAATAGTCAGACTTTAATTTGGCTAGTCTTAATTCGATCATAGACAGTTTTTTCGTGTTCTTAATGATTTTCTTTTGCAGTTTATTATGTTTCTTACGCATTCTCATAACTCTGCTCTGTAAATGTGATAATTGTTTTTGATATATTTTAACACTTAACATCAGTGTGGGTTTCAAAGAAAACTCCACATTTTTCAAACAACTTGCTTTGTTTATATCATTTTTAAGTGTGAAAATTTTCAACTCATTCTGACAATGAGAGCTTTCAAGTCTTCTTTTTGTTGATTCCCTTATTAAATTAGCTTGATTTGTATAATTTTCATTAATCCCTGCTTTGGATTCAATAAACACTTTATTTAATGACCAAAAATTGTATTCCGCTTTTACTATTTGTTTATGCTTCTTTTTAAGTTGCTCACTCATAATCTTAAGGCTTTGCTTCATAACTTTTTCATAGCTTTCTTCGAGAAATCCCCAAAATTTTTGGATATATTTTTTTTCATTGGAATAACTTTGCCAATTCCTTGAACTTTCAATAATTTTTTTTCTGTTCTCCATCATTTCTTTGACCCAAGTTATTTCTAAAAGTTCGACATCTTCTAGTTTTTTGATACTTTTGAAATACTCTTTTAAAACTAAAAGTTCATGCTGTTTTATTGAAAGATTTATTTCAGCTTTTTGCACTTCAAGGTTTTTTTTTCTAAGTTCTTGCTGGAGGAGAATTTTTACTGAAGGATAATCAGCAAATGGAGACCTTTTTTGTACTGAGAAAGTCTCAAGTTCAGATGTATAAGCGCTTATGCTTGAACAAATGCTTAAGAGTTCAGTGTCTTTTGTACTTATGCGTTCTTTTAAAGAGTTTAGGTTGAATTTGAGTAAGTCTACTGATTCCTCTTTAGTTTCTAAGGCTGATTTTAGACTATGAAGTGATTCTCTGTAGATGCTGATTTTTTCTTTTAAGCTTTGAGGGCGAGATAATATAAATTCTTCGTTAAAATCAAGACTTAACAACTCCTCGCGTGTTTCGTCAGAATCTTTGGATATGCTATAGCTGGATATTGAACTTGAAAAGCTGTCATATTCTTCCATTATAGCTCTGCAAATATTTAGATGAAGGCTAAGTGTTGATTATTTGCTTGATATAAAATTTTGTATGATTTAATGTTTGGTAATTAGATAGGGTTATTGATAAAGTTTCATTAATTTGATTTGTTTTTTAATTATTGACAATATGCGAGGTATAAAGGTTTTGCCTAGTTTTTAAAGCTTGTGATGAGTGGTATAAATTCTTTTAGCATCCATAAGATATGTGCCGGGATAGCTCAGTTGGGAGAGCGCAAGACTGAAGATCTTGCGGTCCTGGGTTCAATCCCCAGTCACGGCATCTTTTTATATTTTTTAATTTTCTCCTACATTAAACTATATCTTTATATCAATTTCTAACCCTTCATCTTCCTACTAATTTGTGTAAATATCTTATGTGGGGCTTGATTATATTTTTTCAAATGGAATCTTAACAACTTAAAGCATAGAAATTAATCGACACCAAAATTCAAAGTTTAAAATCAGCATTTTGTGAAATAAAATCCTTTTAGAATATTTTTTATACACACTATTATAACTTAAGTTAATGATCCAGATAAAATATTTTTTTAAATAGTTAAAAAACTTAAAACAAAATATGAAGATATGATTGAAGAATATAAGAAAAAAGATAAAAAATAAGCGAAAATAATCGAAGCTGAAATATACGAGCAATAGAATGGAATTGCTTTTGAGAAGCTTGAGCGTTAAAGAAAATATGTTGAAAAATTCATTTAATAATGGGAAGAGATTTGATGTAAAATATGGTATTATGATGAAGAGATTCATGATAAGATTCCTTTTAAGAAATAGGATATTGAGAATTACAAATTTGTATTAGGAGAAAATTAATAAAGTTAATAAAATAGAAATCGTTAATTTTCCAGAGCAAGAAAAGACTTTTGATTGAAAAAGTTTGTAAAAATGNATTCCTTTTAAGAAATAGGATATTGAGAATTACAAATTTGTATTAGGAGAAAATTAATAAAGTTGATAAAATAGAAATCGTTAATTTTCCAGAGCAAGAAAAGACTTTTGATTGAAAAAGTTTGTAAAAATTATTTTTGATTGAAAGGTTTATAAAAATTTTAGCTTGAAAAAATTGTTTAAAATTTGAATTAATACTGACTAAATGCATAAATTATGATAATAGAGCAAATCAAAGATTATTTTATATACACTGAGCAGTTAGTATTGCTTTTATTTTCCTATAAAATTTTATAGGTTTCTATAATTAAGATNACTGACTAAATGCATAAATTATGATAATAGAGCAAATCAAAGATTATTTTATATACACTGAGCAACTAGTATTGCTTTTATTTTCCTATAAAATTTTATAGGTTTCTATAATTAAGATTTCTTAGCAATTGCTACTTAAAATATACTGATTTATTATATTATAATAATTAATAATAATGCAAGAGGTCCAAACTCAGAATCTTATTAGTTATGGGAAACAAATATTTTACAAGACTCTTGTTGGTAAAATATACAAGTATCTAAAAAAGCATGAAGAAGCCAGCACTGCTCAGCTTAACTTTCTTGTCAAGGGCAAAGAACTTATCAGAGGCAATGGTAAATCTTACATTCTCGAAGAAGATCCCGTCATCAAAAAATCTCTTCACGGCGTATCTTCAACAAACATCTTCAGCATTACTAAAGACTTATGGCGTCTAAACCCAAAAAAAGCCAAAGAATACAAGCAAGCCAAAGTGCGTAAATACTACAATCGTTCACTTCGAGATCAAACTAAGCTTCCTCTAATGCAAAAAAGCACAAAACTATTCAGGAAAATAAAACTCTTGCAAAAACTTCTAACCGAAGTAAAAAACCGTGGTAAAAAAGATCACTTTAAGCATCCATTCAAAAAACTCGAAGGCATCGAAAATGTTGTTGAAGCTGCAAATAAACTAGGTCGGCATAGATTTCTAGGTATGATTGAAGGGTATTTAATAACGACCAAATACTGTAAATTCTATATAGTCTCGAAAATCATGGATAAGAACTATCAAAATAGCCCTTTTGAAATACAAGATAAGCTAGATGCCATTCAAGAAAGACTTAAAAATTTTGAAAAATACTTCGACACTAAAAAGTCTGGAGATACTAAAGAAGAATAGAAAAAATCTTAAATTTATGAATAAGATATTATAATAAACATATGGGTTGCAATCAATTTACAAGGACAACTGAGACTGGGTCAATTATTCCAAAACCCAGAGTGATTACTATAATTAAAGCTGAAACTATTAATACTCTGAGTAACACAAATATTATTTCACGGATTCAATCCAATAAACACCCATTTATGCAAGAAAAAAACTGCATCAGAATTCGAATTCAAAATCAGTTTACACACTTCATATTAGATGATATTCAAAATATAAGTCCTATAGGGAGAAAACTGTGTAATATTCGCAAATTTTGGCTTCTATACAAGGCTACTGAATGTTTTTTCGAATCAATGGTCCATGCAGTTTGCATTGAAAAATATAAGATTCAAGATGGTATAACTATAATGCTAATCTCTGCAGTAGCAAGACTAGGCTTTCAAACTATAACCTTTCACAAAGACCCCCCATATATTTTTTTCACAGGTGACTATCAAAAAGAAACAAACGAAATTATTAAAGCTTGGAATGAGTTCATCAAAATCTTAACTGTGATACATAGTAAAGGAATAGTAAAAAAAATCAATAAATACAAAGAACACATAAATGAATTCCTTTTAACTTGTGATGAAGCTAAAAGGTGGTATGTAAAAAAAGCTCTAAAAATCGCTGAAGATTTTTCTAAAAGTGTGGAGATAACATTACAGGGAATTCACAATTATTTAGAATCACTTGATAAAATGAAAAAACAAATTATCATTCATTCAACTGACGTAAATTTATTAGGCAAGTTCAATGGAGCTAGTATTGTTCATTTTATACTTAGGTAGTATAAATAATTTTCAACATGTTTTAATTATAATTACTTCATTAAGAAACGAGCATGTTCAGGTAGAATCGTAATATGAGCTTTTTTGCCATAGAAAATTTCTCCGTCTACATTGAAAATATTATGGTTAATAGTATTGATAGTGACTTCTTTGGTTTTAGAATAATGAACTTTTTTACTTTTTAAATGTAAACCTCCATTTCTTAACTTTCTGAAGATTTTGCTGGTTTTAATTCTCCCAACAGCATCGATGATTTCTAGATCTAAATAGCCATCTTTGATGTTCCCATTAGGAAACACAACTTCATTACCTGTAAGATTTTTAGCACAATGGTTACCTACCATAACACAAAGATAATCAGCGCTTTGATTTATCCCATTAGCAAGAATTTCGCATGAATAGCTTTTCCATTCTTTAAAAATCCTCAGAAAACCTGTGATTTCATATCTTAACGCCCCAAGAATTCTATAGTTCTCAGCTATTTCGCTTATATCGCTAACTAATCCCCAAGCTATAGCAGTTGTAGCGATTATTTCTTTATTTTCAATGACAATTTTCATAAGGTCACATAATTCTCCATGGCCTTTGACTATAGTTAAAAGTGCCCCTGTCAAAGTTCTCCCATTAAGTTCGCATGACAGAGCATTTTGTGAACCTGTAGGAACAATACTAAAATTCCACCTTTTTAAATCAGCTCCTGAGTTGTACAAGACAGTTAAGAGCTCTTGCATAGTTCCATCTCCTCCTACACATAAAATATCAGTACAGTCATCAAGTTCTAATAGATCAAAACTTTCAAAGTACTTGGCCTGATCTAGATCATAAAGCTTATATCTGCAGTTTGTATAATCTAATATGTTGCTAATCCAGTTGTCATAAACTTCTTTACTCGTTTTATTTCCACTTATAGGGTTAACAAAGACAGCGAAATTTCTCTCTGGCTGAGAAACTTTTTGATTGATTTTTTCAACAACTTCTTCAGCAAGGGCATGAGTGCTATGTTTTAATCTATACACTTTGAACTTATCTTTTTGTCTATGATAAACCATAACTGTAAAGAATTTAGGGCTCAAACCGATTTGGCCTCCGATGACATCAGTCCAGGGAAACGATAATCGGCGCCTTTTAGAATTCCACGTTATATAATTATCAGTTATGATGAGTTTTGATGGGGTTTCGAAATCAATCCAAACGACATTCTGCATTTTTTATGGACTAGCTTTTAGTATTATAATATGAAGTTACTGTACATCGGCGCTAATTGGCCTCAACCATGGGTCACTGCAGCTGGTTTGAGAACCTTCGATATTATAAAAGCTTTGATTAAAATCGGCTACGAAGTTGAGTTTTTTACTATAAAAAAACCTAACGTCCAGCAAATCAAAAGCATCAAAACCTTAGACATTCGATTTGGACATCTTCAAGCTAATAACGACAAGCACTTTAGATATATAGTCAAAAACCCTAATATATGCATTTTTGACACAGCGAAAATTGAAGAGATGTTTGGGCATAAGGTTTATGAATACTTCCCTGATTGCAAAAGAATTATTGATACTCAAGATCTGCATAGTCTAAGGTTACAAAGAAAAAAAGCTGTTGAAGAAGGGAAAAGTATGGAAGAAGTTATGAAATTGCAATTGGACTGGAAAGATGAGATGACATGTAGAGAGTTTGCTTCAATTCTTAGATCGAATTCAATAATAACATCTTCAACTTATGAAATTGAATTGATTTCTAATATTTTCCCTCATGTGAACTCGGTGTGGCTGCCTTTTTTTTATGATGATGAATTAATTGCGAAAAATAGAGTAGACTATACTCAAAATACAGATCGAGAAAATTTTGTGTGGATTGGGAATTTCATGCATGAACCAAATGTTGATGCTTTAGAATTTATGATTAAGAATATTTGGCCTAAAATCCATGCTGAACTAGGCTGCGAGTTTCATATTTATGGTGCTAATTGCCCAAAAGAAGACAAGTTTTCAGCTCCAGGGGTTGTAGTTAAAAAAACCATGGGGTCTACAAAAGCACTAGCAAAATATAGATGCCTATTAAGCTACCTACGTTTTGGTGCAGGAATTAAAGGTAAAATCACTGATAGTTTTTATTATGGCCTGCCTGTGTTAACAACAAGCATAGGTGCTGAGTCTATAAACCCATTCCCAGGGTTTGTAGAAGATGATCCTGATAAATATGCCAACTTAGCTATTAAACTTTATAATAGCCCTGATATATACTCTTATCAGCAACAAGCTTTTGACTTAATGTCAGCCAAGTTCTCAAAAAGTGCTAATGAAGGTACACTAGAAAAGCATTTGAAGTCTTTTACCACTCACCCAATACAGAATATTTTGTTTTCAGAAACTATTCGTTCGTCGGTTTATTTCGCGAAGTACATAGAGATGAAGACAAATAAAGAGTTAATGAACACAGATTAATACTTAAAAATACTTAAAAATACTTAAAAATGCTTATAAATTATATAATGGGAACTTCTGAAAGCACTTGTGGCTTTAGGATTATATATGTAGCTGAGTCTTCCCCAGCTGAGAAAGCAGGTCTTGTTTCATACCTTGACTTTATAATCTCAGCGAATGGGATTCCTTTATCCCCTGATCAAACTTTAAGCACAATTATCAATAAATCTTTGAACTGTAAAGTCCTTCTTAAGGTTTACAATGTTTTAAGTGAAGACTTTCGTACAGTTGAAGTCACACCATCAAATTCATGGGGAGGAGAAGTTCAAGCTTCTATCAAAAACCCTCAGAACCCTGGAAACAAAGCTGAATCACATCCTCGAGGTCATCTTGGGGCCTCAGTCCGTTGGGAAAACTGGGCTAACTGCGAAGGTATCAGAGTTTTAGAAGTTACCCCAGGATCTAATGCGCAAAAATATGGCCTTCAAGCTGAAAGAGACTATATTCTAGGAACAGAACAAATTAGCATAAATGATTATGGTTCACTAGAACAAGTACTTACAAGTAAATCAAAATTCGACCTTTATGTTTACAACTCAGCCACAGGAAAAGTTAGAAGAATCCAGTTTGAGAACTGTAAAAGTTTAGGGTGCACAGTTGGTGAAGGACTTGCTAACTCGATAAAAAATGCATCAATTCCTTCTGAAGAGAAAAAACAAGAACCTGAACCTGAAAAAATTGTTGTTACGGTTCTACAGAAAGAACCTGAGGCTAAAAATGAAAAACCTCAAGAAAATATCCCTCCACCCCCTCCACCACCTGTTGTAGCTAAAGATAAAAGCAAAGTTCCTGTTGCATTGCATGTCCTCCCACCACCTTCAATATATGATTTAAGCATGGAAGGGCTTACTTTTCAACCTAAGGTTTTACTTTCTAAATATATTCAAAGTTATTAACTGATTAGTTTAACTAGATTAGTTGTACAAAACTAAACCTCCATAAGCTTTGGCTATACGTACATTGTCGAGAATTCTTGTTAGATTAACATCTTCACCTAAGGGTTTTATGAAGTATCTTTTGAGTTTTAAGGAGAAGACTATTAGGACGAATTTACCATTTTTATGAACTATGTGAACTTTGCATACATAATTTGTCACATCACGGACTTGATAAAAGACTATGTGTTTTGGTTTGATTTTCAACTGAAGTTCATTGTTTTTTGTGATCTCTAGTTTCGAGAAAATGCTCATATCTTGTGGTAAGTAGTTATTGTCTATTTCTATATATAAGACTTTATCAATAATATAGCACTCGACAAGCTCGTGCTTATTAACTTGGTAAAGGATAATAAAAACATCTATATCACTTATAATCCCTTTACCTTGCCAAAGCAGAGCTTTGGAAAACGAAGTTTCAGTTATAAAAGTTTTACCTTTGCCAGTGTTCACAAGATGCTTCATGCTTTTTTTTGTTCTCTTTGGAGATGCTGGGCGTTTACAGAATAAATCATCTATATTAGTTCTTAATATATACTCAGGTCCTACATCAGAATTTTTTTCTATATATTTCACATAAACTTCGCTAAGATTTACTCCATATAAAGCATAGCAGTCAGGTTTTTCATACAAAAGCACAGTATAAATAGTCTCATCCATAGGTTTTTTGATCTTCTTCAAAAATTTCATAAACAACAACTGTCGGAATTTCTTTCTTAGTCTAAAACTCCGAAATGTCGCTTGGATTTTTCTTATATTTTTATCAACATCTATAGGTTTTTTTGTTTGGTCTAATAAAATCTCTTTGTTTTTCAAAATTAGCATGTGTTTTATCATATAATTGACCATTGGGATTACTAGAGTATCATAAAAACCAGATTTTTCACATGCTAAGGATATAGGTATTGAAAAATTATAATTTAGTTTTAGTAAAGAACCGCTTTTATATGTGAAATTTAGGAGGTCATTATTAAGTTTTGATACAGCAACTTGATATAGGATACCATCAAATTTTATACAAGAATGGTAGAGGACTTGATCTTGTATTTCATATAATATTGGCTTTGAGATTGTTTGGATGAGATTAGTGCTTATTATTGTTTGTCCTTTGAGGGAAATAGTTTTGATAAATGCTTGAATATCGTATTTATTGATTTGAGAGAGGATATTAGAAACAGTGTACATTTTTGATATGACAAAGTTGTCTTTGTAGTTAAAAAATTTGATAATAATATTGCTATTTGTAAGCTGTGAGCACAATATAATCACATTATCTTCTTTCCTATGAAAAGTCGTCGAAATTGCAGAAAACTCTTCAACATCATAATCTGAGCTAGTAAAATCTTCTTTAACCCCATCCAATCTACTAATATAAGGTATTTGCTCAATCCTAACAGCATTAACTAGCAATAATGTATGTGAATATCTATAAAAGCTCGTAATATAATCAGTAGGTTTATCCAGAAACCCATAAAAGCAGCTACTTTTCTGAGACTTTGAAATTTCAATCAATACCGACTCATCAACTTTATACAATTTTACAATATGCGGCCCATCTGCACACATTTTTATATGAGAACAAATAAGAGTATTTTTGCACTTTTGCAATTTGACCATATCCCTGAACTTTTTCCCTCTATAAACCGCTTGGATTTTTATAATCAATTTTTCATCTTCCGCACTTATAACTAGTTCTTCTTCTAAAGCGACTGTGCTTTTAATTTCAAGCACACCATTCATAATAATCATTTTTTTAGCAATATCAGGTATAGCAGATTTGACATCTTGGGTTTTAAACATTTCAATAAGACCATTTTCGGTATATGATATCCCTGTAATTAATGGGCTTTCTTCGTCTGCAGCATGAAAATATACCCATGATTGCTTTTCTTGTATATAATAAACCATTATATAATATTCAAAACCATTGTTCATAAGACGTTTTTCTCTAAAGATTTCTTCGATAGACGGTTCTTTTCTAAGAGAATAGCCTGAGTTTTTTTGTTTTAAATATAGGATAAGAGGGGTACTTTGAACATTATGAGATGCTTGGGTACAGAAAATGCAGACACTGTTTATAATATAAAAAACTCTGTCTTCTAAATGCTTAACTTGAACTTTAACTTCTTTTTGTTTTAGAATTACTAAACCTTCTTCTATTACTTTACTCAAAGTTTCATCTTTTTCTTTGAGTTTTAAGACAGAAGAAGACTTTTTTATTTCAGGAGAAGGACCTTCAACTTTTATAGGTTGTTCTGAGGATTTATTATTTGTCTGAAGATTTTTTTTCAATATATGACTATCACTACTTTGATTTGTATCGATTTTAATATATTTTTTATGAACTTCGAGACCTTCTGTTATATCAATTTTAGAAGAACTTTTACTATGAATAATTGAACCTTTTGCAGAGGATTTTTTTTCCTCAAAATTCGGTGTTGCAATTTTATTCCCTTGAGTTTTTTCATTTTCTACCAATGTTAAATGCACTGTATGACTTATTTCAGTATCTTTTAAACTTTTTTTTGGCATTGGGGTTCGTGTGATTTCTATTGTTGGTTTTTTTTTTTTATTCCCTAATGATGTTTGTGCCCTTTCATAAGGTGTTTTTGCACTATTTGCTGAAGTACTTTGGGGCTTTGAATTTTCAGCTGGCGATCGTGCTGAAAAGTTTTGAGATGTCTTTATTAGATTTTTAGTTTGAGTACTTGGTGAATGTTCTGCTTTTCGATCGTTCATCTTCTTAGTTTTTTCATCAAAATCTGGTTTTTTTAGGTTGATGGATCTCCTGATATTTATTTCTTCTACTTTTTTTAAACTTGTTTCTTGCTTTTTTATGATAGTTTCATATCTTGTTGATTTAATAAGCATATTTTCTTCACTTTTATTCTTATTATGGGTTTTTTGTATTTCAGGTTCAACAAAAAGCATATCACTATGTTTTTTCTCATTTTCAAACCTTATCGACGACAACTCATTATCTTGCAACTTACCAATTTCTTTCGGGTCAAAATCATTAAAAGTTCTCAAACCTTCAATATCAATCTCATCATCCTCAGTATATTTTCTACATCTTCCAGCATTATCAAAACCAACTTTTTTACTAATCCTAACCTGTTTTATAGGATCAGATTGTTTAATTTGATCATTTCCACCATATCTTAATCTCGAAGTTTGTTTAGAACTACTCCTAAAAGTGTTTGGCATTGAAATTTTATTTGAAACAGTCTTAGAAGTCTGTGATTGTTGGTTTAATCCTGTGGATTTTCGGGATTTTATAGGAGAAAAATTTGTCACATAAGCTTTCATTTGGGATTTTGACCTAATGATAAAAGGTGATGAGTTTCTTTTGATTATTTCTTGTTTTTTAAGCCTTTCCAAGCTATTTTTAACTTTTTCTACTAAGTCTGTTGCATTAATGCTGTAAGAAGTTAAGACTTCTAGACTAGTCTCATATCCGTATACAGCTTGTTTTATGTTACCTAAGAACTCTTCTTCTACTGCTTGGTTGTAGTTGGCTATAGCGATTTTGGTGTACTTTTTCAGGATTTTGTCTTGAATTCCTTGGTTTTTTAAGTCTAGAAGTTCGTTATATATGTGGTCTAAGGCTAAATTTGCATAGGATAATGCTTTGTCATGCTGTCTCATGCTAGATAAAATCGCACACATGTTCATGAAACTTGTGGATTTTGTTAGGCTACTGAACTTTTTACTGAGCTTCAAAGCTTTTTCTGTTAGTAGTTTAGCTTTAAATAAGTAACCTTTTTCTCTTAACGCACAAGAAAGATAGTTTAAAAAATCATAAGCCAGTTTTACATATGCTTTTAAAGGAACTTCTAATCTCAGATTGTCAATAATATTCTTTAAAAGTATACTTTCTTTTATCCTGTGATCTTTAGCAAGACTTGTGGACTTTTTCAAAAGAAATCTGATCACTTCGATAGATTTTTCTTCTTTTGATAATGATGAAAATGATATGATGTAACTTTTGCAGTGACTTTGAAGAAGACTCCAATTTTTTTCTAATATGCAATGCTCTATTACATTGTTACTCATGCTTTGAGTAAACATATTTTATATTATCGAAAATAATGTTAGAAAAATTGTTAAATACTAAGAAACAATGCATAATCATAATAAATATATAATGTTCTCACTTTAATTAATCTCTATCCTTAGAAAATTCTTTCATCAATTATAAAACATTTCTTAACTAAATCTAAATAAAAATAAATCTCCACAATAGAGAAACTAATTTTCCATCTCCTCTACACTTTTTTAATCAAAAAAAAATAAATCATGTAACAATGTCATAAAAATCATAATTAACTCACCTTAAATCCTACTGTCTAACTAAAAACACACAAAATTCGAGACTAGTCTTTCAGCCATACAGTATAGACTGGAAATATAAATATGTTGAATATTTTCCTCCATTCACACAACTGCAATCTTTATTTATCCTAAACCCAATTCTATCCTCCTACTCAATCATCAATACAATCATCTTAAATCATTTCACTAAATCTTCCTCATACAACCATCTATAAANACTCAATCATCAATACAATCATCTTAAATCATTTCACTAAATCTTCCTCATACAACCATCTATAAACTCTAAAATCTAAAAAACAAAAATCATTTCCATAACCCTAATCAAATCTATTATCTTAACCTAAAAACAAAAATCAAATAAAATCCTCTTTGCAAAATTACAAAAACTATTAAAATTAAAAAAAATGCTGTTCTTACAATCAGCCCAAGTGTCCAAAAGCTGTTTTTCTAAGCTAAGTGGCATATGGAAAAGTCTCGAAGTTCAAGGCAACCCAGAACTTCTTCAACAAATTATGCAAGGTTCCTGGCTTCTCTTTATTTCCATACGTTCTGCAAAGCTAAATAAAACAAATAGTCTTTCTGATTGTATGTATCTTCTTGTAGGTGTTGTATCTTTTGTATTAGAAAGATTACCAAGTTACCTTTCAGCAACAAAAGACTTGGTAAATATTGCTTCAAACTCTCTAATCTTTACTGATCCTGAAAGGAATTTTTGGACTGAACGGGTTCTAGAATTTGCCAGAGAGTATTTGATTCCTTTAGGTGTTCAAATCAAAGATGATAGATTTAAAGGATTTTTTTCGAGAAAACATGTGAAAAATAACTTAAATGTTGTTTCTAAGTTCTATGAGACTTGCTTAGATATAGAGTGTTTTGATGAAAGAGAATTAGCTTTTAATATGAATGATAGCCTGAGATTTGGAAGTGGATTTTCAGCTCCGAAGAAGAATATTAGTGGGAAGATTTTGAGATATGAGGTTGAGCATAGTGATTTTAATGATGTGGCAAATACTAGTGTGGTACCGACAACTCCAATGACTATGTCGATGGAAATGCTTAAGTGGATTACAGAATTAGTACAGGAAAAATATGATCTAAAAGAACTTATTCAAGAAGATTCAGAGCTTGCAGAAAACGCTTTGGAATATCAAGACATTATAGACAAATTAGTTGTAAGTCATGGACAGAAAGTCCAAAGCATATACTATTTCCTTAACTATCAAGATAATTTTATTGAAGCTAAAATTTGGGTACTCTATGACTCTCTGTATAGAAAACTAACAAAAGAAAAGTCCAACGAGCTAAATTTCAAATACGACGAACAGGATTTTTTACTCTGCCTGTTTGTGTTTTGTGTGGAAACAGTCTTTTATCAAAAAAATGTTACATTTATCAGCTTTGCTGAAGTTCTTAACACTTATTCATGTTCAGGATTTGTGTTCTTCAGGTTCATCCCTGCTTTTTCCAACATATCTAAAATCCCTGCACATTATAAACTACACCTTGGACAGATTGAAATGAAAATCCTCATGCATATTGGCTGGAAAGAAAACAGCTCAATCCACCTTCTTATTCAAGAATACATAAACAACTCCAATGCTGAGCCCCAAGAAAATAATTTCAATCGGTACAAAGGAATTTTCCCTGAAGACTATGAGATATTTTTCGATCGTATGATCACCGAAGCCGGTGTCCGTATCGACACCCTTTGCAAATCTTTAAAAATCGAAAAAACTATCAAAGAAAAAATCTGGTCAACAGTAAAATACATTCTCAGTGAAAAAACAGAAATTATCTTTGGAAGGCATATCTCTGTAATAATCCTCTGTAGCATATTCGCAGTAAGTAAACTGATAAATCCAATAAAATTTGCTAGTCTTGCTGATGAATATAGAAGAATATACGAAGAAGAAGAAGGGATTTTTTCAAGTTTAAAGCTGCGTAATGGGAAAAATGTAGAAATAATTGATTTTTACAACACAGAATTCATACAAATTGCAAAAGAGTTCTTAGAAAACCGTATCGGCCCAATAAAACCTAGAGTCGCTGCGTTAAACCCAAGTAATTCTCTTGCCCAGCAGATAATCCACGCATCACCACAAAAGAAATCCCCTTTCACAACACCCAGGACCAAGTTTTTATTAGCATCTCCAAACACTCAGACTAATACTATAGGTAAACTTAAAGTGTTATCTTTTGATAGCAATGAACCTCCAAAGCTCCCAAGGTTAGTTGAAAGAATGCTCCAACAGAATAATGAAGGAATGATTCCGATGCCTGTGATAAAAAAGAACCCTGAATAGTTAGTATACATAATTAAAAATTGCCTTGATTGATGAATATTTTGGTTAATGAAAATTTAAATGGGTCAAAACTGTACAGCTTGTTTAAAAGGGGTACCTGCTGAAGGGAAGAATATACAAGATATGGATTTAAGCAAAAGACCTATAGGAAAAGAATCTTTACAGGTTATAAAAGAAGATGAAAGGGAGAATATTGAGACCCCACTACAATCTGATGGGGGTGATAAAAGATATAGATTGTATACTGGGAACCCAAACATGCAGATGTCACATAAAGCTCGAGAAATTGAAGCAACTCTTCCACCTGTGGATTTATCATTTGAAGGAATAAGTGCTTATTGTATTGAAGATGGGAGTATATACTCCGGTCAGTTCAATGAAAACTATGAAAAATCAGGGAAAGGTATTGAGATAGCTAAAGATGGTTCGAAATATGTTGGGAGTTTTAAGAACAACTTAAGAGATGGGATTGGTAGACTTATAACAGCAGAAGGAAGTTTATATGAAGGAGAGTTTTCTAAAGGGTTTTTTGAAGGGAATGGTAAGCTTTGTTATGATAAATTCAAATATGAAGGTAGTTTTATCAACAATTTACAGCATGGAAAAGGGAAAGAAATATGGAATGATGGGTCTTGTTTTGAAGGAATGTATGTAAAAGGCTTGAAAAATGGACTTGGGAAATTTATATGGAATGATGGTAGCTGGTATAAAGGAGGGTTTATGAATAATAAGCTTGAAGGACATGGGGTTTATTGCTGGGTTAATGGGAAAAAATATGAAGGCTTATGGGCTGATAATAAAATGAATGGGTTTGGGGTTTTTACTTGGAAAGATGGGAGAAGGTATGATGGGAATTTCATTAACGATCGTAAACATGGGAAAGGTCAATTTAAATGGCCTAATGGGAAGATATATATGGGAAACTGGGAATATGGAAAACAGCATGGATATGGAGAAGTTACATATTATGATTTAAAAAAAGGACTACTTGTGACGAAAAAAGGCATTTGGGAAAAGGGAGTGAGAAAAGAATGGGTTAAAGGCTAGTATAATAAAAAAAATAATATCCCTTATAATTACTACTTTAAGAAAAACTACCAAAAAAAGCAAAAAACATTGACAACTTAATCAAAAACTTTATAGAAAGCATTTACACAACAAGAAAGCGAACTACAAAAAATGAACTTGGTCCCTAATCGGGGGACGATTTATTAATCTAATAATTACTACTTTGATATGTTTAGAGAGTTTTATAATTTTTATCTTGAAATTATACTATTTGTTTATGGAAGAAGGATATATTCAATTCAAGAATTTAATTGTTAAAATTAATGATTGAAAAAGATGTATTTTATATAATGAAAAAATATTTTTGACTAAAATTAATAGAAATAATGGATTAAACAATAGAAATTGCGAATATAAATGAGATAGTTAACATGATATAGTATTTGTATTAGAATAATCTGAGAAATTAAATATTAGGCAATATAAAGTATGATTTAGGGACCTGTAAGATCAGAGATTAGATACCAGAAAAGACCTAATATAATTTCCCTAAGACTTACCTATCTACAATCAGAAGTAATTGGCACGATATAAAGATTATATATTATAGCATGAAGTAAAAACTATTTGTGGAAAAAAAGTATTTGGGGAAAAGAATTGAGAAGACGATTTATCTTTTTATGTATGATTTTATTTAACTTAGTAATTATAATGAATATTTTCCATTAATCTCAATTGCAAAAAAAAGCATCAAAAAATTTCTCAAACCCTCATTAAAGTCTTAATAAAACCCTAAAAATCCACTTTACTAATAAATAAATGCCTAAAGACGGTAAAGGTAAAAACAAAAAGTGGTCGAGACATGTNCCTCAAACCCTCTTTAAAGTCTTAATAAAACCTCATCACTCTAAAAATCTACTTTACTAATAAATAAATGCCTAAAGACGGTAAAGGTAAAAACAAAAAGTGGTCGAGACATGTCGAAAGAGATCAAGGATTCAGTCGTATGGAAGAACTCGAAGAAAAAGCAGCAAGACTTGGAGTTGAAGTCTGGCAGCTTCGTGAACAAGATAATTCCTCAGAAGAAGAAGAGCACGAAGAAATCAAAGAAGCAGCAAAAGAAGAGTCAGGAAGTGACAGCGACAATGCAGTAAAGGGTAATCTTGGGCCTATGGAAATAAACAACCCCAACCGCTTGCGACCACTAAAAAAAAGTGACTTTAGAACCGAAGAGGAAATGGCTGACTCGAAAAAAGCACAAAAATACAAGGCAAATACACAGGTAAGTGACCTACAAAGACTTGAAGAAGTTAGGGCAAGAAGAGAAGCTGCAGCTAAACAAAGAGAAGAACAGAAAATGCAAAGGGACAATTTGAAAGAAGAAGCGAAAAAAGGTATAAGGAAAAGGCAAAATTAATGGCAAATAACTAGTTAGCCTATTTTGATTTTATCTGACTTTATTAGTTTGCTTTCTTTTTAGATCATCATCACTGCTTTTAGAACTTCTACTTTTGCTTCGACTTGAATTACTTTTCTTGCTTTTTTTACTACCTTTACTTTTATTGCTGTCTGAGCTGTTTTCTCTTTGATTTTTTATCATTTTCTGAGTTTCGTCTTTGATTCTTTCAGCAATCCCTTCTCGTTTGCGCTCATTATCAGACTCATCATCATTAACCTTCTTCTCAGCTTGCCTTTTCGGTTTTTCTTTTATTTTCTCAACTATCCTATCATCTTCTATCTTTTTCTGACCTTTTGGCTTTTTGATCTTTTCTTTTATCTCATGATCATCAGATTTCTCCTCATCCTCCTCATTACGTTTTTTCTTTTTTTCCGCTTTCAAATTATGCATTGACAATTGTCTTATTGCTGGTTTACCTTCTTTAGGTTTATCTTCTTCCTTAGCCTCATATTTACTTCCTTTAAATTTCCCTTTAGGTAAATCCTCAGGTTTATCACTTTCTATATTAATATCAGGAGCTGAGCCAAGTTTCATTTGCAAGTTTTTCTGTGTCCTTTTAAGTTGATTAATTTCATGTTCTTTCAAATTCTTCTCATGCTCTTTATCTTTAATCGTTTTATTTAACATAGCAATTTTGTCACTATACACATTTTTCGACTCCTCAGCTTCAGCAATCTTCTTTTTATTCTGGTTAAACACAGTCTGATTACTTTTTTCCATATCTTTTATTTTATTCCTCAACGTCTCAATCTCCCGAGCTTTTTCTGAAGCTGAAGGATCATCAGCTTTTCCTTTACCTTTTGGTGCACCAATATTAGTATAATCAATCCCCAAATTCCCAGCTTCATTTTCAAGCTCAGCAATTTTTGATTGGATCATTTCGTTTCTTTGTTTTTCTCCTTGATATTTAGTTTCCATTTCTTTAAGCTTTTCTTTACTTGTTCGTAATTCTTCTAATAAAATTTTCAGTTCTTTAGACTCTTCAGGGTTATTGCTTAAGGTTTCAATTTTTCGACCTCCATCGTTTACTTGTCGTTGTAATTCTTTATTTTTCTGTGTTGTTTCTCTTATTTTTTCTTTAAGGGCAGCAGTTTCTTCTTCTAATTTTAATTTTGTTTCTATTGAACTTGAGCTCGCTGTGGTTTTTAGAATCTCCACTTCACGTTCGATGGAAGCGATGAGCTTTTGAGTACTGCTTATTTTGAGAACTCGGTCTAAGTTAAGATTACCATCTTTGACTGGAGGAGCTTCAGCATGTTGCTTAGATAAAACTTCATCAAGTTTAGTGCTGATTTGACGTAGCTCATTACGTAGATCTTCGTTTTCACCACGTAGTTTCTGAAGAGCTCTGTGTGGACCTTACACTATTGGGGCTTTAGATGCTTCCATATTATGTTATAGCGTACTTAGGTTTTTATATAAAAAAACGTACTTTTAATAGTAATGTTACTAATTATTAGGACGAGGTATTCCGTGAAGGTAACTCACCAGNATCTTCGTTTTCACCACGTAGTTTCTGAAGAGCTCTGTGTGGACCTTACACTATTGGGGCTTTAGATGCTTCCATATTATGTTATAGCGTACTTTTAATAGTAATGTTACTAATTATTAGGACGAGGTATTCCGTGAAGGTAACTCACCAGTTCAATCAATGCTTTAATTTCCTCAGTATGATTCTTGGCAATATCCCCAATAGTATTCTCCACCGCATTATGGGGAATTATTCCTGAAAAAGCTTTTATTTCATGCCCACTAGCATAAGCTCTTGCCGTCTGTTCATAAAAACACCCTTTCATCTGTATATCCAAATAGTCCTTTATAGTAATCATCATAGCTCCAAGCATTAAATTAAACTCATGTATAATCTTCCTCAAATTCTGTATATGATTATAATCATCAGGAGATACTTGTTTAGTTGGAGCTAATGAAGCAAAAGATACATTTAACATCAAAGACATCAATAAAGGCCCACACATAAAATCTCTTATAATCCCAAGCATCCCAGGATAACAACTTAGATCTTCCTCTTCTTCTTCAACTTTTTGATCCTCATCTAAAGATGTGTTTATCTTACTCAAGCCAAGTTTCAGGTTTTTTAAATAATCTTCTCTAGGAATCATTAAAGTTTCCATATCTTTAAGCATAAGGTTCAAAATTTCAAAATGCCTTATTACATGAGGATATGAAGTTAATAGAAATGTGAATTCATATTCAGGTTCTCTTGGTTCTTTACTTGCTTCTTCATTTTGAGAATGTGCGTTTATTAGTCTAAAAGCTCCTTCAAATAACATAAGTTGATATTTCCAAAAATAACTATTCATATGTTTTTGGTGTTCAAGAAAATCAGCTTCTGAGTTGAATTTCCCAGTAAAAGGTGCTTCTGAGCCTTTGTTTTGTTCTCTAACTTGCTGTACTGCTTCTTTTATAGCTGCAGGGTCTCTGGTTAAAGGTTTGAGTCCTGCGTATTTTTTCAATGCAGGTTTGGCTAATAGACCTAATCCATTAAGTTCATTATGAAGAATCCCTAGTTCATTTTCCAAGTCTTCAGAGTTCCTTTCCACAACATCAAGGACGAGTTTTAGCCTTAAAGCTTCAATACGAATCCATTTTATGTCTTTATATTTACCAAAACAATGAAGATGGTTATGTTTTCTATGTCTAAAAGGGTCATCATATATGTTTTTTGGATCGTATGGAAACTTAGTTTTTATATCCCTTGTGGTTTTTATCTTTAAAACCCCACATTCATATACAATCCCTGGATCAGCTGATAAATAATAATGTTTGATACTAGGTAAGTTCATTTCGGACATAAGGATATTTAGATTATCACGTAAAGTCCTTGCGAAACCTTGTCCAGGATAATGGAGGACTTTCATTAGATTTAATGTTAAAAATTCATGTTGGATTAAAGGCATATAAAAAGAGTTGCTTGATTGGGTTTTTTGGATATAAAGAGCTTTTATTTCTTCAATACTTTGCTTAGAATATGCTCGGGATATATATGGTAACATGTCGTATTCAGCATTTTTATAATACCTTTTGTAGGACTTGCATAGATTTTCGAGTTTTTTCAAGTGCAATGGGCCTTCGGTTAGTAGATTAAAGAATATCCATGACTGTTTATCAACATTCTGTGGCTTGATTTCAATAGAATTGTACAGTTTTTCAACTGAGACTATGTTTTTGTTAAAAGAATGAAGCCACATCTGCGTGAACTTCAACGTAGTGTTATAAGGGCTTTTTTCAATACCAAAATTCAACGCGCATTGAGCAAAAAACAACCTGTTATTAAAAGAAGGAAAACAATCAGCATCTAACTCAAGCCCAGCTTCACTTGGATCTTGTTCAGCCCTGGCATAATATTTATCTTGTATTAAAACCTCAACAGCAATTAAAAGCAACTCATCAGCAATCCTTATCTCTCCTTTCTTAGGTATAGGTTCAGTATCACAATAATCCATATATTTTCTCATAAGCATCATGCATGTTTCCCACAGCTGCGCTGTGGTCCTTATAAGTGGCGGAGAAAAGCATCCTAAAAGTCTTTGTATTTTAACAAAACACAATGTACTTCTCAAGCATTTCATCTTATTAGTAGATATTTCTAAGATTTTATCTTGAAAAGCATTGATCTTATCACGAAAAGCTATAAGTTGAGTTACATTGACTAAATATAAAAAAGGGATTAATTCATCAGGAGTTGATTGTATTTCATAGTATATAGTCAGATATTTCATTATAAGATTCATGAATATCCCCCCAGTATCGTTTTCATCTTTATACTCTTCAGAACCTTGATTGAAATTCCAAAAAATCAGCCGGCGTTTGAACTCCATTTCAGCTAAATAACTCTGCCTTTTGATTAAATCAACAACTGCACCACGCCCAATAACTGAATCTCTAGTATATTTTATATTAGTCAAAGCAGCACTTAATACCCCAATTGCTGTTTCAGTACCAATAAATGGTTTCCATAATGAAGATTTCCCTCCTGTATCCACAGCTTTAATTGCATAATTGTTAGGGTCAATTGGACCTTGTGGATTAAATCTTGTACTTCCTTCAATACATTGTTTTAATATTTCAAATATACACTCAATATAATCTAAAGTTACACTCCAAAGGTCTCTTGCTGTACTTTCAGCTAGATTTACAGAGAGCATTGAATGATATAAATTTAAAGAATGCACATATTCTGCACGGAATCTATAGAATTTAGCTATACTTGATGATCTTTCTATATAATCAGAAACTATATCTGTATGTTGGTTCAATAAATGGATAACTTCTGAGTATAATTTAAGTTTTTCTTGTATCGCGACATCTAATTTGAAAAACGAAGGTGTGTATTTAAAACTTTCTTTTCTTTTGATTTTCTGGAATAATAAGTCAGCGATTTCAATCATTCCATGTTGTCGTGAGTCTGTTTCCGCCAAGACTAACATTGAAAAGGCGGCCCATTCTGCGAACTCTTCATTGTCAAATGCTTTGTGGAGTCTTAAGGCTAGTTTAGCCTGCTCACCAAATTTGAATTCATTGGACATTGCTTGGTATAAACACCGGCCACGGTCTTCAATTGGCAATTTGTCATAGGTTTCTTGATAAAATTCAGTTACGAGGTCGAGTCTTTTCATGTTTTTAAAGATGATCANCTCTTCATTGTCAAATGCTTTGTGGAGTCTTAAGGCTAGTTTAGCCTGCTCACCGAATTTGAATTCATTGGACATTGCTTGGTATAAACACCGGCCACGGTCTTCAATTGGCAATTTATCATAGGTTTCTTGATAAAATTCAGTTACGAGGTCGAGTCTTTTCATGTTTTTAAAGATGATCATGACAATCTCGAGGTTTTCAAGGTCGTCTGTGACTTGGTTACGAACTTTTTTGATGATTTNATGACAATCTCGAGGTTTTCAAGGTCGTCTGTGACTTGGTTACGAACTTTTTTGATGATTTCCATGCACTCGTTGTACTTTTTGAGCTTTTGGAATATAAGAGCTTTGAGACAGTGGTACTTAAGGTTGTCAGTGATTTGGATTTGAGTGTTCACTTTGTTCATTGCTTTGCGTAGCTGACCTTGAGCGATGCATTCGAGGATCGAGTTTACTTTTGGGTCATTTTTGGTACTCATTTATAAAAATAATTGGCAAATCCATATTCCTCTAAACTCTAAATATGAAATGAAGAGTTAGTTGAACCAGATAAGAAATTCAACATACTTTATTATTACAATGAATCATGATATCTAAAAGAGCTTTATTGAACTTCAACTTTTTTCTTTTTGTAAATGGACTATCAAAACTTTCAACAAAAATACCCAAATTAAGATTTTATAGCTTTATATTTGATAGACATTCTTTAGACGTATTTTCATATCAACCAAATATGTGATTAAGAAATTTATGTTTTATTTTGCTTATGGTATTACATTAATTTGTAGTCCTCATTCATAAATAGAATGAGAAATTTGTTTTATGATGAATCTTTAAGACATGATTCAGATTCAAAATATGGGTTATGAAAATTTACATTTAATCATGCATAGTAAATAGAAATTACGAGGCAACAGCTTTTTTATAATATTAAAATGACAGAAAATCATAAGAAGTATGCAGAGATTAATAGATTATTCTATGAGTTTTATTGCTTTTATGTATAGATTATAGTTTGGTAAAGATTTTAGTAATGATTAGATAGTGATTTATTGCTGAGCTTGGAAGGTTTAGAATTGGGAAAAGGTAGTGAGAGAGATAAAAATGGTTTTGTTGATTTGTATGATTGTGAAATAGTATTGGAATATTTTTCTATATTTAAGCAATATGGTTTTGACAGTTTGTACAAGTTTTATTTTCATATAAAACCTGCAATTGATGGTTGAAAATAAGATTAATAAGTTAATAACTCTAACTTAATCTCATCATTTCAAATTTCAACCCATTCCATTACAAAATCCTGTCCTTCAATCCATCCTCCAAACCCACTAAAACCTTCAAAATTCTATCCTAACCTTCGTCAAATCCTTCACATCCCAAACCCTATAAAATCCTCTTTCCTTCTATTCATAAACTAATTCNTCCTTCAATCCATCCTCCAAACCCACTAAAACCTTCAAAATTCTATCCTAACCTTCGTCAAATCTTTCACATCCCAAACCCTATAAAATCCTCTTTCCTTCCATTCATAAACTAATTCCCCCATCTTCTATGTTCTCTAACTTCTTCATTCAGTTATAAACCTTTAATATGGAACCCTTTTCTGAACAGCTTCATTCAATCCTCTACTATGGTGACCCATCTAAGCATCTATCTCACCTTTCAATAAAATTCTCTCAATACACTCAAGATCAAGCTAAAGAAATTCTAAAATTTCTCAAAGCAACCATCAAAGCAAAAAAAAATCCCCCAATCGTTAAACTTCAAGCTCTAAAAGTCATTGAATGCCTCATGAGCTCTAAAAATATTTTTATCCTTGATTACTGTGGGAAGAAATTCTATAATCGTTTTAAAATCTATGCTGAGTATAAAAAAGAGTCTTCAAATGATAGAAGAGGAACTTTGTTATTTAATTCTGAAGCTAAACTTCAACAAATTGCTTCAGAGGAATTTTTAATCCTCTTATTAAAATGCATTAAAAATTGGAGTGAGAATTATGGTATAGACTCTAAATGTCGACCAACGCAGTACATAAAGCTTTTTAACTATTTAAAAGCGAAAAATGTATCTTTCCCAGTAGACCAGAATTTAAAAGAGAGAGAATCTGTTAAAACCAACCTGGGGAAGATAAAAAAAAATGTAAAAGTTATGAACGAGCTTATCAATGACGAGTCCAGTCCAGGGAAAATCAAAAAAATTGGCAATTCTTTGAAAACAGATTATAAAACAATACAAGAACATATAGTAAAATACATGGACATGGAAGATCATGAGCTCATAAAAGACTTAAATATGTCTTTAGACCTATTAGAAGATGCACAGAAAAATTTCAAAGCTTGGAAATCCCGTTGTCAAAGATCATCAATTATCGATATGTCAAATTTTGAATTACCTCCAACATGTTTATTATTAGATGATATATGCCCAAAAATCCTCCCAGCTCCAGATGATCTTTCAGCTAGTTTACAAGAAATCCCTTTTGATGATATTTCTCCAAGGTCAATGATTACAGATCGTGAAACTGAATATGAAAAAGAATTTACAATGTCTGCTGAATGGATAGGCCTTGGTGCTGATTATTGTAGGCTTAAAGATAAGCTTGATTTAACAGAACAAGATGTCACTTATTATAGAAATGAACTTGAAAGGCTACAGTTAAAACTATTAGAAGAACAGGAAGAAAAAGAGTATCTTAAGAATCTAACTGAAACTTTAACTGAAAATTATGATAAACTTTCAGTTGAGTCTAAAGAAAAAATTCATAAATTGACTAGCGAAAATAGTTTGTTAAAAGAACAAAACAAACTTTTGTGTGAAAACATGAGGATTTTAGAAGAAAAAGTCGAAAAACTCAAAATTGAAACTGTGACTAAGAAAGAAACTATAGAAAACCTTGAAAATGCTAACACCTTATTGACTTCAGCTTGTAAAAACTTAGAATATGAAGTAGAAAAATATGCAGAAAGCGAAGAGTTTTTGAAGAAGGAAATCAAGGATCTGTTTAAAAAGGTAGAAAAAAGGAAACCAGAAAAAGATTCAGGGTCACTAAGTTCAAATAGTGAAGTTCAAATAAATAATGATGAATCTCCAACTAAAGATGGAAGAATTTCTCTTATAGGTAAACTAGAAGAGATAAAATATGATACAGGGCCTTTTGGTTTTGAGACCTTTACTGAGCCGGTAACTGAAGAAAAAGTTTTTGATGATATCGACCCTGAAGGTTTTTTTCCTTCTAGGGCTCCTACAAATATGTTCAATCAGATTGATAATGTAAAGTATTATAAAGAGTGTATGAAAAAACGTCAGGGGGTACTTTTTGATAGCGATTATTTAAAAACAACGATTTTTATAGAGGTTCATGAGGGTCATGGGAATGCAGAGATTGTTTTTGAGAACAAAACTGATAATGAAATGACGAATTTTAAAACTAAGGTTTATGCAGACCCTGCAGATGGTTTGAGGATTTCAATAAGCGAAGAAAAAACTAAGGCTTTGACTAAAGAAAACCCAGTTTGCCGAATACTTGCTTTTGATTGTAACGAGTTTTTCCAAGTTTTCCCTTTGTTGCGTGTAACTTTTGTTCATGAAAACAGTAAAAATCAGTGTGTTTTATTATTGCCTATAGCTTATACGTTGTTTTGTATGAAACCCAACATTGATTTTATCAAAGAATGGGAAAGCGTCGAAGAGTGCAGAGAAACCATAAGCAAGACTTCGATCGAGTCTATAAAAAAGATCGCCCGAAGCCTACTTTTCAATAAAAATGTTGAGTATTCATATATTGAAGGCAATGGGGTGATTTTAGCAACCGAGAGTCCAATTGGACTTGTATTAGCAGTAGTTATCCTTAAAGACACACAAGTGTTTATACAGGTAAAAAGCAAAGATTCAAAAGCAAGGGATTTGATTAGCAGCATGATCGTTACACAAGTGCTTGCTGACAGTTTATCATAGTTATTCTACTAAATAATCTCAATAAAAAGTCTTTTTTTCAAACATTTTACAAAAAACCCCATAAAAATCGTAATTTTTCATAGTAGAAACATAAAAAAATCCTACTCCCAAAAGCGCATAAAACCAAGTCAATCCTTAAGCTTTATTATCTAAGGTAAAAGGGCGAGTTCATTAGCTTGCACACGGCTTTTAAGCTTAAGAACAACATTAGGGTCTCCTTTTCCTGATACTTCCAAAGCATAAATCGCTTCATTCAAGTCTTCAGTCTCCATAGTCACATAATGTCTTGCAACCTCATTTTCAAGTCTCTTCCATAAAGCATCTGAACCTCTGCCAACCTTGCACATTGCCCATAAAAGCTTTGCCGCTTCAGCTTCATTCAAATACCTAACAAGACCATCTTTCATAAACTTCTTTTCAATCAAATCCCAAAACTCTTGATTCCCTTCACCTACTTGACCCATAGCCCGAGTAACTCTATAAAGTTCAGTTATCACATGTCTATCATAATCAAATATGATTTTCTTTACATGTTTGCATATATCAGGCCAATATTCATCTAAATCTAACTCGAAACCTGCAATTTGGGTCATCATGTCGCCGAGGACTTTTGGAGGAATTTGCCCTTCGTTTGTATTTAAGAAGTCTAAGTGTTGTCTGCAGTTTATAAAGTTTGGCACCATACTGACCATCATATCATGTTGCCACATTGCGAGGTCTCGAGCACCGAAGTAAAACCTTCTTAGGAAGCTCCCGATTTTAAGCATTTATTTGCCCGTGATGTGGATTTAAACAATATGGATGGGAGAAATGAATAGGTTTAAAAACACCTTTTTATTTGTGAAGGAAAGAAGGTAGGTGGATTTAGCAGATGAAATATGTAAGATTATGGTGGAAATTGTTGAGGAATTTTTGNGGATTTAAACAATATGGATGGGAGAAATGAATAGGTTTAAAAACACCTTTTTATTTGTGAAGGAGAGAAGGTAGGTGGATTTGGCAGATGAAATATGTAAGATTATGGTGGAAATTGTTGAGGAATTGATAAAATTGTAAAGGTAGAGTTTATAGGATGGATTTAGATGATTTAAGGTTTGGGTGTTATGATTATAGATAATGGTCATAATATATGCTGAGAGAAGGTTTATTGATAGTAATGGTGATTTTTTTATGTATAAAATTGTGATATTGGGTGGAAATACAATTTTCTTAGTATAAAGAAAGTGTTGAGAATTATAAGAAATTTTAAAACTTTAATGTAAAATATAATATTCTTATATTTAAAGCTAAAAAATATAGTTTATATATAAAACCATCATTAAACCGATTCAGCTTAATAACCCTATCCATATTTTCCCAAAACCACCCTGACCTGCAATTAGCACAATCTCCAATACAAAATATCTAAAAATCTATCTCTAAACAAATCCTAAAACTCTAACACTTACAATCCTTTCGACAATTTTTCCATACAATTCCTATTCAACTTCCAAAAAAAAAACTCTTTATCAACAAAATACCCAACTACTTTTTCTAATATCCTAAAATACTAAACCTAAACCTTCTTCTAAATCATATCAACATCTTCTAAGCCAATCCTCTAAAATCTTCTTAAATAATTGATTTTTTTTTTTAAGCATATAATGTCAACAGACCCTCCAATGCGTCAATGTAAACTCGAAGAATTTTTTTCTCAAAAAAAACAAGGTAAAAGTGAAGCTGAAATCCTGCCAAAAATTCCTAACTCTTTAGACATGAATACAATTTCCCCTAGTACCGTAGCTTTATTACTTAAAGGTGATATACTAGTAGATAAGTTTCTAATTTTAGATTGTCGTTTTGATTATGAATACGAAGGTGGTCATATCTTATCAGCTCAAAATACTTCTTCTAAAGAGCAAGTTCTCAGCTTGCTTGAAGGTCAGGATTGGGAAAATGTGCCTATAATTGTCCATTGCGAGTTTTCCCAAATGAGAGGACCAACAATGTTTAAATGGTTAAGAAACTATGACAGAAACAAAAACTTAGAAAATTACCCAATTCTTACATACCCTGAGCTTTATTTAATGCAAGGAGGATATGCAGAGTTCTTTGCTAGAAACCCAGAACTCTGTGCACCCAGTAATTATGTCCCTTGCAACCAGAAAAAACACAAACGAGCTTTTACACAGATTAAAAAGCATAATAAACTTATTATGTAAGGTTAATTAATTTATTAGAAAAAAACTGTTTTTTTATTTGTTATAATACAATATATAATATTTTTCTATATTTTCTGCAATATTTAAAAACTAAGGATTTCTACACATTATCATAATATCATCAAGCTTTTTTATATAAATCATATCATAGCCTCGTTAGTTTCATTTTTTTATATACAAAAACCTAAAAATGTTCAAAAAAATATAAAATGGAACAACTTGACTCTGGAGACTATGGCGACAAATTCAGTAGCTTTTTCAGATACTATAAAGACCTAGGTGAAGGATCATTTGGTAAGGTAGTCAAAGCTGTAGATAAATACACAGGGCAAATATGTGCAGTGAAAATTATCAAAAAGAGGAAATTAACTGAAGAAATAGTAAATGAAATGCGTAAAGAAGCATCTGTTCTTTCTGAATTAGATCATCCGAACATTGTAAAGTTCTTTAGTGTTAAAGAATCGAATTTACGTATTTTTATTGTTATGGAATATGTTAGAGGAGGGACTCTTGGGGCATATATTAAAACGAAAAAAATTAGTGAGAGAAAAGCAGTTCAAGTTATGACAGGGATTTTTCAAGCTGTAGAGTATTTGCATAATCATGGGATTGTCCATAGAGATCTAAAACCAGATAACATCCTGATTTCTCATTATCATGACTTGTCTACATTGAAAATAGCAGACTTTGGCCTATCAACCCAGCTTGAAAATGGGTTTAAAGTTGATGATCGCTGTGGTACAGTCCTTTATATGGCTCCAGAACAAGCTGCACATAGAGCTTATAGTAAAGAAGTAGATATTTGGAGCTGTGGGATTATTTTATATAAACTTTTATGTAAAGGTAACCATCCTTTATACACTCATAGTGAAAAAGCGCAGTCTTATTTCAATAAACTAAAAAACCCTATTTGGGTATTCAATAAAAGCTTTCCTCCTTTAGCCCAGAACTTATTTTTAAAACTAATGAAAACAACACCTATTGAAAGATATACTGCAGGTCAAGCTCTTGCACACCCTTGGATTACAAAAAACTGCACAGAAATCCCAAAGACTTATTTGGAAAGCATGAGAATCTATGATGCAGAAATCAAATTAAGAAGCATTTTATATGCCTGCCTTTTTATATCTATAATTACACCTCAAGAAAATCCTAAAACCATTAAAAACCCTGCTAGAAATGACAACCCACCAGAACGAAAGAAAACCTTTAGTGCGAAAATCAATGATAAATCCCCTAGAATTTATAGGCACTATAAAACTTTCTATGATAGTTTTTTAAGTAAAAGTCCTATAAGACCAAATACAGGTAAACAGCGAATTAAGATAAAAGTCTAATAATATAATAATGGAGAGATACAAAATACTAAAGAATGTTGGTGATGGGACATATGGAGTAGTGTTTAAAGCAATCAACACTGCTAATAATGAAATATGTGCAATCAAACGTATGAAGACGAAATTCAAATCTTGGGATGAGTGTCTGTCTCTTCGTGAAATAAAATCTTTAAGAAAACTGTCACACAACAGCATAATCAAACTTAAAGAAGCCTTTCGGGTAAATGATGAACTACATTTGGTCTTTGAATTTTTAGATGAAGATGTTTATCACCTGATTAAAGACCGTACAGAACCATTACCAGAAAATCAAATCCGGTCAATAACGTATCAAGTCCTTCAAGGTTTGGCTTATATGCACAAACATGGTTTTTTTCATAGAGACCTTAAGCCTGAAAACTTAATGGTTTCACGTGATGTTTGTAAAATAACTGACTTTGGTTTAGCAAGAGAAATAAGAAGTAAGCCACCATTTACAGACTATGTAAGTACCAGATGGTATAGAGCTCCAGAAATTTTATTGAGAAGTACTAATTATAACTCTCCAGTTGATATATTTGCCTTAGGGTGTATAATGGCTGAACTTTATATGCTTAGACCATTAGCCCCGGGTAGCAATGAAAATGATCAAATGCTTAAGCTTTGCATGGTCCTTGGGACACCAACAATGAATGCTTGGCCTGAAGGTTATAAACTGGCTTCACAGATGGGATATCGTTTTCCTCAATATAAAGAGACGAATTTTAATACTCTTATGCCTGGGGCAAGTTATGATGCGATACAACTTATGCTGAAAATGCTAACTTGGGATCCACAAAAACGCCCAACAGCAGCAGAGTGCTTGGAACACCCTTATTTTAACCAAATAACTGGGGCAAATACTTTTGAAGAACCAAANGTTATGATGCGATACAACTTATGCTGAAAATGCTAACTTGGGATCCACAAAAACGCCCAACAGCGGCAGAGTGCTTGGAACACCCTTATTTTAACCAAATAACTGGGGCAAATACTTTTGAAGAACCCAGAAACTCTCCTGATACTATGCATAGAACAGGAAGCAAATGGTCAAATGGAGGTGCAAGGATAAGTGGAAACAGCTCTAAAGGTAAATGGTCATTAAAACCAGGACCTCAAGAACAACGTAAAGAACCAGTATTACCTAAACTTAGAGAAGTCCCTGAACTCCCTATAATCAAAAACAATCCTTTAGTCCGTCCTGAGCTCCCAAGGCCTAAAGAAGAGAGTTTCTTTCCCCCAGTCTACAACCCAGTCAAACCTTCAGCCAATCCTCTAAGACTAGCTAGTCGAGAAAAACCTGGGTATTTAAACGATCGTGTGAGTTCTGGTTATGATAACCAACCACATCTAGGAAAAGCTACTAACATGTATTTGCCTAAACTCAATTCAGCGAATTTCCAAGGACTCGGTAATCCCTCTGCATCTAAAAAACTCCCACCAATAAACTCCTTCAGTTCAGTAGGCAGTAACATCCTTGGTAAACCTGGAGCACTAGGAAGACTTCGTTATTAGTTTCTAATTAGATGTAAAATTCAAAAAACTCTTCTGAATTACTTAACTTTGAGGATTTTCAAAGAACATGTACTTCCTACTGAGAAATTAAACATCAATCCGCCAACTACAACAATATTATCCCCTTCATGAGCAAAACCTTCATTTCGGACTATGTTGTGGATTCTATCAATAAGTTCAGTTTCTTGAGTTTCAGTGACATAAAATGGATAAACTCCTCTTATAATCCTCATTTGTCTTTCGGTCACTTGGCTATTTGTCAGGGCAACTATAGGACAAGGAGGCATAAATCTAGAGATTATCTGTGCTGTTTTTCCAGACTCAGTAAGACATACTATAGTTTTAGCATGATTTGATAATACTGTAGTCACAGCTGAATAACATGTGTTTTCTGATATTGTGATATTAGAGCCAAGGATATTTTTGATATGTTCGCATTCACCTTGGTAATCTAAATACTTTTCAGCTTCAATGCAGATATTCGCACATACTTTAAAAGCACGGACTGGATCGTGACTATATGCTGTTTCTCCACATAATAAAAGAGCATCAACACCATCAAGTACTGCATTTGTTATATCAGTAACTTCAGGTGTTGTTGGTTTATTATGATTGACCATATTTTCTAATAATTGGGTTGAGATTATCACCGGTTTGCCTAATTCATTACATTTTTTTGTTGTGTTTTTTTGTATTTTTATCACATCAGCTAAACTGGTTTCTAATGCTAATGTCCCTCTTCCTATAACTACTCCATCAGTTTCACATATAAAATTATCGAATTGAGAAACTGTGGTTTTGTTTTGAAGGCCTAAGATTTTTTTCGCATTTCCTGATGAGAGGTCCATGAGGAAGTTCAGATCTTCTTCGTTGTGAACTTGCTTGAATACTATGAAATCCACATTGTTTTCGTTTGCCCATTCGATAAGCTTGAAATCTTCTGAGACAGTGACGTCACTTGTTGGCACTTCATGACCATCAGCTGATGTTATATGCACAGGTTTATGCATTGATATTGTGCAGTCATTTTCAACACGGCAAATGACAATTTTTGCCCCATGGTGGTGATGTTTAGGACTATGACGTTTTGGTCGATGAATATCTTCATTGAAAGTGTTTTGTTTTTTAATACCCAAATTTGAGTCTTTAGTTGAATTGAGCATATACATAATATTCCCAGACTTTGATGAGTCGATATCAGTATGTATATTCCCAATGTGAATATCAGCAAAACTTCGACTCATGCTTTGGTTTTCTGAGTCTGAAAACTCACTCGAAAGCACAGTGAGGATGAATATCAGCAAAACTTCGACTCATGCTTTGGTTTTCTGAGTCTGAAAACTCACTCGAAAGCACAGTGAGGATGATTTTCCCAAAGTCAACCAAAAGCTTATCTCCAGGAGTGACCATGTTTGAAAATTCTTTATTGTTACACCAAAGAGTACATGATTTATCAGTTTCTTCAGCATGGGTACTGACACGAATTATATCATTTTTTTTAAGCCGCAAAGGAGTATTTTGATAAGTCCCAAAACGAATATCACTTTCTCTTAAACCTAGCATTATTCCTACTTGAATACCTGTTTCAATTATTGCCTCTTTAAGGTTTGATAAAATCTCTTGTTTATCCCCTTTGATAAATCTGTTGCTGATTCTAGCTACATCCATACCAGCTCTAATAAGTTCAATTAGAACTTCTTTGCTAGTGGTACTGACTCCAAGAGTTGCAATGATCTTAGTTTTTCTCTTGAAGTTTGTAGACTCTTCAGCCATTGTTTTATAATGGATTATGCTTTTATGATTAATTTTCAAATTAGGTTGTGAATAAATTTTGGGTTTTAAGACTGGAAGTTTTTATGTAAATAATAATGGAAGGAGGCTTAGAGATTTATGTGCCAAGAGCTTTTTCCAAACAAGGTACATCTATATTTACAAGAACTTTTACAGTGATATTAACTTAGATTTATGAAATCAGAGTAAAATTAAGCCAAACTAATGAAATTATATCTTTTAAACGATACAGCGAACTTCTTCATTTATCAGAAAATGTACCATAAATATAGTTAACACCTTTAACCCGTCAAGAACGCATACTTTTACCAAAATTCCCATCAAAAAAACTTAATAAACTTGACCAATCACTTGTAGCTCAACGTAGATCCTTATTAGAACAATGGCTTAAATCAGCTATTTCACATAAAATCCTCCAAGAAAAAATCCTCAGTTTCTTAGACTATGTGGCAACACCTAAAAACCAAGACTTAAAAAATAAAATCAGCCCAGACGAACTTTTAATAACAGAATTTGTTGAAAAAATTTCAAAAGATGACCATAACAAAATGAAACTTATTGAAAACTTCAACTGGAACTTCTTTATAAAAAAGAGAACTTTGCAACAAAACTATATAAATCAGCTGATTGAATGCTTAGTTCCTTTATGTGGCTGTGAGTTTATAGGAAGTAAAGCTTTAGATGTTCTTAGTAAAATGACTACAAGCGATTATTTTAGAGACTTTGTCATTGTCTCAAGGATTATGACGAGTTTTCCGCCAAGGTTCCTTAAAAGTATGCGTTTAAATGAGTATCTGACTAAAAAAAGGTTTTCTGATTGCCAAATCCAAGCTTATAATTTGTGTAAAAACATACAAGAGAACTTGAGTAGCACAGAACTGACTGAGATTGTAAATAACATTTAGTTGAATTATGATGAAGAAGCTTTAAATATTTTTCAAAACTGGGGCCTTGAGTCTGTTTCTGAGCTCCCAAGAGCAGTTTCTGTTATAATCCAAGACTGGAGGCCTATGGTCCAAACAAAAAACATCATGTTTAAATTTAGGTTTATAGGCAAAGACCTTGAAATCACTGGGAACATTTATGCTGAAGCTACAATTTCAAGAATTATTGATATACTCACTGTCCCATCTGAAAGAAAAAAATGGGATCTAAGACTTGTAGATATGAAACCTATCGCTGAAATCCAAGGATTCACTTTCACATATTTAGCCGATCGAACTTTATATGAATTTCACACTTCTCTAATACAAACTCAAACAAATTCTTTAGCGACCTTAGATTTTCAAACCATATGCTACATGTTTAAACAACCTAATTCAATCCTTGGACGTTTCAGTTCGTATTTCGCTATTGAACAATATGATGACCAGGTTTCTAATACTAAAGATAGTGAAGATAAAATTTTCCTAAATGAATCAAAAACTAGCTCAAAAGTAAAAATTAACTGGAATGCTCATTACTGTGAAGCCAGCTACCATCTTATAAGAGGAGATTTATTTCAAGAAGCTGATATTCTACGTAAAACATTTGAACTTTTTATAGACATTGCTGAGTTTAGAGAAGATAAAACTAAAACAACTCAACAGTTAGAAAATCCTATACTCCAAGCTTTTGAAAGGAAAAAACTTACTAGGGCTCATTCGTTGTTTATGGGTAACGAAGAATAATTTTCAAATTAATAAATGTAAGCTAGTTTATAAGTAAAAAACAAATTCAAAGGTGTTTATTTTTGCTGAGAGGTGTTGGTTTTAAGTTGATACCTTTTTTTTTGAGGTCGATGATTTTGTGAGGGATTATTTTAGATACAGTACCTTCGTCGCCTAGTTTCCCTGGAGATCTTGCTGTTGATAAAGACTTTTTATTTTTTGTTAGCCCAAGATTGATAGTTTTATAGTCTTTGAGTTCGAGGATTTTTTTTTCTATTTTCGTTGGGCTTCTACGAGCTGGGCATCGAGTTGTTTGGCTTTTTTTTCGATCACGTTCGAATTTGAGGGATTTTAGTTGAATGAAGGTCACTTTTACGAGGGTTGGCTTAGCAAATGGGACTGGGGCTGGCAAAGGGGATTCTGGTAGTTCTAGGCTCATGGATTTATAATTGGAAAAAAAAATTTGTTAATAGAAATGGGGAAATTGACTGAGTTTGGTTTAGTCTTGTGGTTAAGAGTAGGATTGAGGTAAAAGTTTAGAAATTCATGATATCAGAACGGAGTTTGGATTTTTTGGCAGTATCTGAAAGGGAGTTTTTGATTTTTGTAAGGTGATTAGGGGATTTTTTATGTAAGATTAGGGGAAAATATTTGAAGTGGGGAAATGATTTTATTGATAAACTGATACTTTCCCTAGCAAAACCTCAATCATACCCTCTTCCTTAATTCACTTCAATATCTACAAAAACTCATCAAATCCTAAACTAATCATCTTCCAAACAAAATCCTATAACTATTCTTTCAAAGCCAAACTTCAATCTTCCAACAACACCCTAATCTCTCTATATTTCCCATAACCCTCTAAGCCTAAAATAAAAAACCCCTTCATACCAAATCTTTTTCTTACAACCTCAAACCTTTAATTAAACCTTTCCTCAAGCAACTAAAAATTAAAATCTTTTCTGATAAAAATTCAATAAATACATATGAAAATTAACTTATGAAAAAGTAATGGTACATTTATAATTTTAAAATGGGTTGTTTATGTTCATCTAAAACTGGTCCTGCACATAAAGTTGTGACAAGAAGTGCAACATTTTGTAGTACTCGAGACTTTGGTGATATATCATTTATAAATCCATCACCCTTTCGAAATTTCCAAACAGAATATAAACTGTTAAAAGGGCCGATTGGATCAGGGCTTATAGGGGAAATTCGTCTCTGCAGGCAGTTTTCAACAAGTAAAATCTTTGCTGTAAAGGTCGTCTCGAAAGCAGGACTCCCTTCTGATTTTGTCAAGAAAAAGTCCATAGAAACTCAAGTAAAAATCATGCAAAGGGTCGACCATCCGTCGATTCTGAAAATTTTCGATTTTTTCGAAGACGCTTGCAGCTATTATTTAGTCATGGAATACATAAGTAGTGGGGATTTGTATTCGAAACTTGACAAATATGGGAAATTTTCTGAGAAAACTGCGGCGAAAATAATGAAACAGATTTTTTCGGCTTTGGCTTACTTGCATAGTAATAATATTGTCCATAGGGATATTAAGCTTGAAAATTTTCTTATTGAAGAAAATGATGGGCATATGGTAGTGAAACTTATTGATTTCGATACAACAACAAGATTTAAGCCTGGACAAAAACTTAAAGGTATTTCTGGTACGGTTTATTATATGGCCCCTGAGGTTATCAGTGGATTTTATGATGAGAAATGTGATGTTTGGTCAGCTGGAGTTATCCTTTATACTCTAATGACCCAAAACTTCCCATTTGGTGGAGAGTCAGATAAAGACATAATGAAAAACATCACATCCAACAACGTAAACTTCAAGATTTTCGAAGAACATCATTCTACACCTGAGCTTCTAAACTTCCTCAAATGTCTCCTTGACCCTTATCAAGAATCCCGTATATCAGCATCAGAAGCAAGTAGACACCCTTGGATCCTCAAATACTTATTTTCACCCCGTGTACCTCCAGCTTTGAAATCCCAACAAAAAACTTTCAAAAACTTTTTAACCCAAGCTCTAAAACTTTGGGCAGTTAAAAACGTTGTCCCATCAAATGAACTCTCAGATTATCATATGATGTTCCTAAACATAGACAAAAATTTTGATGGGGTTATAAGCAAACAAGAACTTATAGAATTTTTTGGGGATAATGACAATATAGAAAAAGTTATGGAAATTGCTGACTGGAATTCAAATGGGGTACTTGAATATTATGAATTTATAAGCTTGGTAATACATGGTAAAACCCTAAAAAGACATACTGGGTCAATATTAGAAGTTTTAGATAAAGAAAATTCTGGTAGGATTATCATTTCAGACTTGGTATCTTTTTTAGAATATCAATTAGAAGGGGGTTTTGGGTTTCTTGATTATAAAGATGATCAAGGTAATGAAATTACTGATAAAGATATTGTTGAAATGATTACTGCATAAATAGAATAATATTGTAAGTAATAGTAATGGCTTATCATAGAGTAGAGACTAAGGAACAAAGCATGAGGAATTTCTATACTCTGATTGAACAAATTGGAGAAGGGACTTTCGGCAAAGTGTTCAGAGCAGTCAATAAAGCTACAGGACAGGAATATGCTATTAAATCTATTGATAAGCAAACTTTAAGTCAAGATGAAGTGAACAGTATGCATTTAGAAGTGGAAATAATATCTCAAGTTGATCACCCGAACATCGTGAGGGCATACGAGTTTTTCGATGAGCCAAAAACTTTGCATGTCATTATGGAAATCATGCTGGGTGGTGAAGTTTTTGAACGTATTGTCGAAAAAGATCATTATAGCGAACAAGAAGCAGCTTGGACAATCCGTCCAGTTATAGATGCTATAAAGTATTGTCATGATATGGGTATTGTTCATAGAGATATAAAACCTGAGAATTTATTATATAGTTCTTTTGATATGGATGGGATAGTAAAAATCACAGATTTTGGCTTGGCAAGATTTTATGATGATGATTTAATGACTACTGCTTGTGGTACACCTAGTTATGTAGCACCTGAAATATTACAAGGTCGAGGATATGGTTTAGAAGTAGATTATTGGAGTATAGGTGTTATTGTATATACAATGCTATGTGGATTTCTTCCGTTTAATGAAGATACAAATGAAGCACTTTTTGAGGTAATCAAAACTGGAAAATATGAATTTACCTCACCTTATTGGGATAATATATCAGAAAGCGCAAAGGATTTAATTAGAAAATGCCTTAAAGTTAACCCTAAAGAACGTTGTACAGCAAAACAAATGATGAACCATCCATGGATTGTTGGAACTAATAATCCACAGATTAATATGCCTGATGTGGCTAATAAAATCAGAGAATATAATGTTAGAAGAAAATTCAAGAAATATGGAAATACAGCTATTGCTTCAAATAGGTTGATGTCTATTATTATTAGCAAACGTAATCAAGGTTAACCTAAAAAAAAAAATTAGTTATTTGTTAACAGTGTATTGTATAAGACTATCCATGAATGCTTTAAATGAAACATCTTCACTTAAATAGCTTTGGCTTTCAGTTATAGTATCATTTTTAGGAATGTTTGTTGGGATAATTTTTGCTTTTAGGAACCTTTCAGGGCCTTTACCAACTTCAGTTTCTTGGAGTTTTGGCACAGGGAATCTGTCGTTTAATATAATCTGAGCATCTTCTCTTGGCATTTCAAGCAAGCTTTTGAAATGATCGTAACCTTCTTGGTTATGATAGCCGAGCTTAGACCATTTTGTTATAGTTTCACCATGCCAAATTAGAACATTGAAAAAAGTGTCTAGTAATAAAATCACTTCTTTTTTTAAAGAGCTTAAATCTAAAACCACAGGCAAAGCCTGTGGACAATCAAAAGAATATTGTAATAATGCAGGCTGGATCATAAGTAAGGAATTAGTAACATTTTCACGATTGAGTAATATATGATAATAAGTTTTTTCATCAGGAGATATGTTGAAAGATTGTAAAAACTGTGATCGACGTAGATGAAACATGAATTGTGGGTATAAAGAAAGTTCTTTACAGAGACGAAAAGTATTGGGCAAGCCTTGTTGGTAATCACAGAATTTTTTGACTAGTCTTATAAGAGATCTATCAAGCCAACGAAGAATATCAATAGTATTTTCTGATTGAGATTTGTGTGTAGCTAGACGAGCCATGATTACTGTAGCTGTCTCTTGGTCGAAACCTGAGAGTATTTTACTAACATTAGCAGTTGATGTATATGGGAATTTAGTTGTAGTAATAAGCAATCTTATATGACCACTAGGGTGTTGATATTTAGTTTGAAACTGGATAAAAGCCCAAGGTCGTGTGTTTTCAGGTTCAGTATTATTAAGATCTAAATAATACCCTATAGTTGTATGTTGGTCTATATGCCCAACTTGCCACATATTAGTCTTAGACATACCAACTTCAATATCACTAACATTATCATAACAACTCTTTAATGGTACTCCGGGGCCGATGGCCCCGCTAATTTTAACATCCTGTGAAGTCATAAGAACTATATTCGCATTAAATCCCATCAAAAGTGCGCCAGTTTCATCTCTATCAAACATTTTTCTAAAAGACATTCTAAACACATCAGACTTAAAAGTATCAGTCAACACAAGAAAGCCTCCTGTTTTTTCACATAAAGACCTCATTTCTAATATCCCAATCTGATCAATTGCACAGCAAAACACATCAATAGCATGCCCATTATAACAAGCTTTCATAGCTAAATTATCATAATACCCTTTAGCATCTTTATAATACTGATTATTTCCATTTTTTAAATCAAATTGTGTTCTTATCACATCCACAAGTTGTTCTCCAACAATTTTCCCAGGACCATGGCTGGCGGCCCCACCAGCCATAACCACAACCCTGGCTCCACATTTACTATATGCAATTTCTAATAAAGTTATAGCTAAAAATAAAGCTGTCCCTATACATCTTAAAGGTCTAAATCCAGTAAGTACAGGCCATTGATCTTTTTCTAAGTTTTTAACTATACAATCTGCCATAAATTCACATTCTCCAATTGGCATAAGAAAATTCCTTACCCCATCTAAGATTTTCCTATAATCATTACCTAATAATCCTAGTTGATCTTTAATCATTTGTAAATCATATATTTTATCACCTCTAAATACATAACTTTTATATGAATTTGTATTTGATAAATTGTATATATAAGCATTTTTACCATATGATATTAAACCGATAATACTTTCTGAGGGAAGAAGATTTAGGATTTGTTGTAAAGATGATTTTTGATATGAGAGTTCTTCTAAAGAGCAACAAGTGTCGATGAGGAATATAAAAACTGGTGGGAAAATTTGCTTTGTTGCAAGGATGTATTCGATTGTTGTACTTTGTGGTGCGAGTTCTGTTGGAAGTGTAGTTTGGGAAATGTGAGATTTATAGTGAGTTGGGAAGAAATTATTTGTTAAGCAGATTGGACAAGTCCAGGATTTTGATGAGAATTCGATTTGACATAGAGGGTTTAGAATAGATTTACATTTCCGACATAAGACTGGCTCATATTCTACTAATGGTCTAGATGAATGCGTTTTTAAAGGACTATAGATTAAAGAGATTGGGATAAGGTCTTGTGTTACTGAAACTTTACTGTTTGGCCAGATGTTCCATGAGCATCTAATACCATCTCGAGCTTCTAAAGTATACAAATCATCAATCATATTTCTTAATAAATATGTTTATACTCTCATTATATAATAACTCTAGAATATTGTTAATAAAATCTAATAATTTCTCTTATCAATTTTGATCTAGTTAATTTTATTATATTATTTAACATATCTTGGCAATCTTGTAAGTAATGAAGACGACAAACTAGAAATCTTACTTTCATTTGAATGTTCAATAAGTTTATCTAAGGGTATCTGCACATGAAGCTCTTGTTGCCTTTTTTTAGTATCTATCGAAGAAAAAATATAATTCCTAGTAATTTTACATGGTGTAAAATCAATATCTTTACGTATTCTCGCTGACTGTGAAGAATATATATTTTTTTTATCAGGGATTCTAAAAGGTATCTGTATAGCCACAGGTTTGCTTATACATATAATCTCATCTTTAATATCTTTTTCATAATTTTCAGGTTCTTTTTTCTTTTGAGTTTTTTTAATCTTTTTATGTATGTTTATAATAGGTTTCTGTGGAGATATTCCTAAGTGGCTATATGTTATAAAGCATTTAGATGAATGTAGAGGTTTTATGAGCTTTTTCGGTTTAGGTAAAGTTTTTAATGACTTGATTTTAGTTTTAAAAAGAGATAAAGCTTGACCTGTTTGGCTTTTCCCCGTGCCCATAACGTTTTTATCTTGCTTGGTCTTAGGTTTTAGCGTTGGGATAAACAAAAAGTTATGTTCAGAAGCTGAGTTATGCATAAATCTTAATAATTACAACACATAATATTATACATTCACCAATATAATCATATAATATCATAAAAAACCCCTTTAAAATCCACATTTTCTGTCATATAAATTAACTAATAAGACTTTATTTTTTAATCCTGCGACCAAGACCCAGTATCCAAAGGTGGCAATGGTATTCGTCCTCCAGAAACCGGTCTAACCTTTTCTAATTCTTTTATTTTCATTCTTATCTGTTTAATCTCCTCTTTTTGTTTTTCCAACACTTTAATAGTCACTTCTTCCCTTGGGTTCCTTTTCTGTTGAGTTTTCTGAGTTAATTGTTCATATTTCCCTTTATAAGTACTTAATTTAGTTCTTTGGGTTCTTAATTCTGATATTTCCTGTAACAATTCCTGATTAACTTTCATTTGTTGCATTTTTTCTCTATTATGAGTTTCTTGAACCTCTTTTAATTTAGACCTTAAAGTATCGATACTATTCTGTAAATACTCGCATTGCCTTGCAAACTCTTTTTCTGTATCAGGCTCTTGACCTTTTCCTTCAGTTTTTACGTGTTTATTAAAAAGCCTTAATAAGAGTTCTTTAAGATTTGGATAGTCTTGGATACTTTGAGCACAGTCATATATACCATTTTTCATAGCTTTGATTTTATTTGTCGTGTCTCTTATACGGATTCTTTGGTCACCGATATCTTTTTGCATTTTAGTCTGACGATTGCAGAGTTCTTCCATAAACTTACCCAAATTCTCGTTAAGTCCACTGAGGAATTTTAATTTTTTGTCCATTTGGCTTGTTTGTTCTTTCATTTTCGAAATATCTTCTTCACGAGGACCGATTTCTTGTTTAAGTTCACGAATTTTGTAGTCTAAAACAAACTTAAACTTTTCCAGATTCTGGATTTCTTGTTTAAGTTCATAGATTCTCTTCTCTCTATCGCCAATTTCCTTTTCTCTATCTTCAATCATTTTCTTCAGTCTGTTAATTTTATCCTTCTGCGATTCAGATTGCGCTTTTTGCCTTTCAAGTTCCTCATTTTTTACTTTTAAATCATCGTCAAGTCTATCTTTTTCTGTCCTAAGCATTGTTTCTTTACGTTTAGCCATTGATAATTTTCCTTTAGCTTTAAGACTTTCTTCTTTTATCAACCTCGTATCAGTTTCATTCTGTTTTATATGCTCCATAACTTCTTGGCTATTCTCTTCCTCTAATTGTTGTTCTATCATTCTACATCTACGTCTTTGGTCAGCATTTTCCTTTTTTAATCTTTCAATTTCCATTTTTTCTTCCTTCAATTGTTGTTCAAACTCATATTTTTGCTTATCCAAAAGTCCTGAATGTTCTTTTTCCAAATTCTTGATTTTCTCATCAGCAGCTTTGCTTTCCATTTCTTTTTCACGTGATAATTCCTGATACCTTCCAACTTCAACCATGAAATTTTGTTGTTGTTTTGTTTCGATTTCTTGTTTTTCGTTTTCATATTTTTCTTTAAGATTACGGATTTTTTCTTCATATTGTCCTTCAATTTCTCGTTTGCTTTCATTTAAAGAATCGTATTTGTTTTTATCTTGTTGAGCATCATTAGTTAATTGTTCTCTAAGTTTATCAATTAGGTCATCACGATCTTGGATATTCATTTCGTATTGCATTTTGTTATTTGTGACCATATCACGATTAGTTGTTCTAAGAGTTTCAATTAATTGATGAAGTTCTTCGATTTCATTTGCGGTTATGAGGATTTCTTCAGAAAAAAGCATTGAAGAAAGATCTTTGTCCCGACGAGCTGTGCGGACATCACGATCTTTGATATCCCATATTATTAAAGTACCATCTTGGCTTACAGTAAAGAGAAAAGAGTCATCAAAACTCACCCTCATCCTTTCAATACCTTTTGCATGACCCTGATACTCAATGTCTTCTCCAGTAAAAGATGGGAGTTTATAACATCGAACAGCTCCTGTTTTTTTTGAATCATTATACCCTGCAAATAATAATTTACCTGATCTTGATATTGTTATCTGACCAACAATCCCATCAGTTTCTTTAAATGGGAAATCTTCACTTGGAGGTAAAACTTTTAATAAACGATCATTACCAACAGCATAAATTTTTCTTAAATCTTCTTCTCGGGATTTATCTTTTTTATGATCATCAACAATTTCTGATGTAAATATAATAGAACTATATGTTACACCTTTATGATGATATTCTTGAGGATGTAAAATACCACTACTTGAATATAGTTTCCATTCGTATATTATACCATCTTGACCTGCGCTAACAAATGAAGAATCGTCATCGGACCAGTAGATTGATCTAACTTTACCTGAATGACTTTTGTATTCCATGTTTGGAGGATTTTCTCCGGTGTAGAAATTAAACACTTTTATGTAGTTACCGATTGCTGCAGCAAAAAGATGCCCACCGTTACTGAAACGTACCTCGCTGCAGGCTCGGATTGTTATGTCTTTATATCTTTCTATAGTCTTATTAAACACATTAAGCATCCTTAGTTTATCAGCAAACCCCACAACAATATGAAAGCCACTAGGATGAAAGGCAACACTAAAAGGTTCTTCATTATAAAACTCATAAACTTCCAAACTTCTCTCAATATAATTCCAAATCCTCACCGAGTTATCACTACCACAAGTGACAACTAAAGGTTTCCTAATACAAACATCTAAACCAGTAATTGCCCCATTATGGAAATTATGACTAAGCGGTAAAGCTTCTTCATTCATCGAATTAAAATCAATTGAAAACAACTGACTAGTATCCAAAGCAACAACCAAATTTTCCTCAGTCTGAAAAGACAAACTAAGCGCTTTAACACTTCCAACAACCTGTTTTTCATGATGTGCTACAGTAATAATCCTAGGCCTCTGTTTATAATCAGGCTTTCTCTCATCACCATAAGAATCAAAAATCAACACCCTTCCTTTATTCCCTCCAACCAAAAAGCCTTTTTCAAAATATAATAAAGAAGTTACTTGAAAACCATCTATAGGTATTTTAAAATACCCTAAAAACTCACAATTTGAGTCTAAAATCAAAATTTCTTCTTTATCTGTACCAACAATAAGCCTTCCATCTTTTATCCAACTATGTGATAAGTAATTTGTAGATAAGTCTTCATTTTTACCATGAATATCTGTAGCTTGAGGTTTTAATGAAGTTTCTAAAGGTTTATACCATCGGAATAAATCATTACCTGTAACAATAATCCCATTGTTATAATCCAAAAGGTTAAAAGATGCTAAATAAGCAGGATTGCTATTTGAAACCTGAATAAAAGCTTGAACTCGAGGTCTTTCCCATTGCCAAAACACTAAAATCCAATCAGGTGGTCCTCCTAATGAAATCAAATACTTATTTTCTTGTCCCGGGGCAAAAGCTAAGCTTATATACTCTGTACTTTGAACATCTTGAGTGCTCATTTGCCGCTTTTTTCTTTGAGTATGTGTATCATAAACAACAATTACTGCTGGTTCAGATTTCTCTGCTACAGCTAAATGTCTTCTTAAAGGTGATAAGGTTATTGCGGTTATTCCTAATGAAATCCCCAAACCTGGAAAAAATTGTTGTAATTTCTCTTCAGGACTATAAATAACTACATTATGCCCTGCGGAATAGATAACTTTCTGTTCATCAATATGAAACACTGTGCCGTTTGTATCAGATTTCAGTCCAAAGATATGTTTTGTTTGAATACTTTGAGGAGTTACGATCATTTTTATTAGAAATTTTTACTTTTACGATATTAAAAAAGGTTTTACTGGGTATTTGATAAAAGAACTAAAGGACAAGTGATGGAAAATGAGTTTTTATTGAAAAAAAAACAAAAACTAGGAAATGTAAGTTTTTGTGTATGGGTCTAGACAAATAAACGCATTTTCCTAATTATTAATTAATTCCTGTGAAGAAAGGGTGATTAAGTGCTGCTTTAGCTGATATACGCTTGCTAGGGTTGATACAAAGCATTTGCTGTAGTAAATCAATAGCATGGCTATCAACTCCAGGGAACAAATGGGTAAAAGGTATCCCAACATAATTTTCATGGGTCCTCGGAAAGTCTTTCAACCCCGTAACACCTTCCCAATCCTCTTCTCTAGGTGTGCCCATGACTTTAAAAATTTCAATAACCTGATTCAATGCTGATGTTCCTTGAAACATTGGCCTCCATCTCATGAGCTCTGCAAAAATACATCCAACAGACCACATATCTATAGAAACTGAGTATTGTTCACAACCTAAAAGTACCTCAGGAGCCCTATACCATAATGTTTGTACTTCATTTGTATAAGGCTTCCCTGGGATTTGATATGCGCGGGCAAGTCCGAAATCAGCTAGTTTTATATTAAGCTCATTATCAATAAGTATATTTTCAGGCTTTAAATCTCTATGCATAAATCGTCTTGAGTGACAAAAAACTAATGCATCAAGGATTTGACCCATGATTTTCCTTATTTGCTCTCCATTTAAAGGAGATTCGTCTAGGAGTTTTCTTAGGTCTTTATCTAGAAACTCAAAAATCAGAAAGAGTTTTTTTTCAGTCACAACAACATCAAATAGTTTGACAATATGCATATGATTTAGTTCTTTTAGAAGGGCAACTTCACGTAATGTGGTTGTTGGTACACCTTCTCTTTCAAGGTCGATGTTCATTTTTTTCATTGCTATGTAAGTGTTTTTTTCAATGTCACGAGCTTTGTAGACACGACCGTAAGCCCCATGGCCGAGGACTTCGACAGGTTCATACCTTGTAGAATCGTGAGATCTTCTGAAGTTATTGCTCATTTTATATATTTTATATTAAGTTTGAATAACCCCGTTTTTACCTTAGAAAATTAATAATGTGCGGCAAGATTGGGAAAATATTTTTAACGTGGGTTAAGATTTTTAAGACTGTAAGAAGGGAAAATAGATGAGTTTTGAGGTGAGAGGATATACTTTTGAGGTTTGGGTTGTTTGGAGATATGATTGAAGATTTGCGTGTTGAGGATTTTTTTTGTTTGGAGGAAGGTTGATTTATTGTAGAATAGAGTTTTTTATATTGGGAAATGTTTAGGTTTTTTTAGAGGTTTTGTGTGGTTTAGGTTTTTTTTTTGGGTTTTCAGTATTTTTTGTTAGGTATTTAGGATTTTATTTAAATTATCAAGGAATAGTAGATTGTTGGAATGGTTAAGGATTATGTTATTAAAAGTTCTTAAAACTAAAATGGGATAGTGATTTTTTTATACATGAAAATTTGAGTAGGTTTTGATAAGGATTGCAGATGGTGGGAAGATGCGAATTATAGATTTTCTGTTAGAAAAGATTATTAATTTTAATACAAGTTCTAAGATTTTAAGTAGGAATTTTAGGAAGAGAGTTAGAATTTCGGTTGAATCATAATATTCCCATAAGGATATAAAATTTAGCAATATTTTCATAAGTTATTTTTCTGATAAAGAGTGATATTTTATGTAGTATAAAATAGTTTATTAAAATGTTTTGATTGCTTTTAAATCAAACTCTAATCTCTCTCATTACTTATTAACAATATATTATTAGCATTGCCTTGTAGGAACTTTTCTTGGAAATACTTCTCTAGGGAATATCAATCTTTTATGAGCTTTAGCGCTTTGTGGCCACATATCAGGTTTAAACGTGATTTCTTTATTTTCTTGTTTTTGTGGTATATTATGATAATCAATTCTATATACAAGAGGTCTCCGTCTACACATGCTCTTAATTATTTTTTCTTGTTGTATGATTTTTTGTTTCAAAATGTTCTGTTCTTTCATAATCCTATTACATAATACCGAAATATCCTGTTCCATAAAACTGTTTTCAAGAGAATTACTTTGACCTCTATTGTGTTTGAAATAAGGTGTTAAATCTTCAGCTATAGAATCTTGCAAGGTAGGGTCTATATGAAGTCTAGCACTTGTAGACCGGGCTGTGTATATTTTTAAGCAAGGTAGTCTACAAGCTCCTTTGATGTTTGTTTCACCACTGTTCATATTTAAATTAAATTTCGATCTGTAGCGGATTATGTTTAAAAGTAGTAAAATATGGGATTATAATAAAGAAATACAGTTTTTATGATCTTTTATTAGGGAAAAAATAATTTTAATGTAAAAATCAGCATGCTTGTAGAGGAAATATCGTGATTTGTGATATAAATAAAGAAAATAAGTTTTTAGTATATAATTTTAATTTCAAAAAGGGGGATTTTAGCTATAAAAAGCTGTTGGGATATATGAAATTGGTTATTTAGCAAAAGTTCTATTAAATATTCCCTGACAAGGATTTAAGTTTCCACTTCCCAGTATTAAGTATTTTCATCAAGTCTATATCTTTGATTTTCCCTGTAAGTTCTGAAGCTCGTCTTTGATTGTGCATGATTTGATACTTTTCTTTAAGCAAACCTCGTGGGTCGCTTGTAAAACGAACTTTTTCAGGTTGATCTACTTTTATACTATTAACTTTATCAACAATTCGATTGTAAAACTCTTTAGTCGCACTTTCCATTATATCAAGAATTGACCCTTTTTTGTCTAGTTGATACTCTTCACAGAATTGGTCGATAAGAGTTGAAGCACTTTTTTCTAGGAGATTGACTTTGGATCCTTCAGGAGCGATTTCTTTGCGTATTCCTTTCACTTCGAATAGTCTTGGCTGTTCACTTGCTAGGTTCAGAGCTAAATCTCCTAATATAGACTCGCTTATTAGTGGTTGCTCATCTTTAGCTTCCTTCTTAGCTCTTTTCCTTGGTATTTCCTCTGGGTATTGTTCACGTCCAGCCATAATATTATCTTATAAATAAAATTTTACATATAATTATCATAAACTACCTCAATATAAACACAATTCCTTATAATCATCCTTTATAAAATTCATCGTTTATTTTCCCTAACTGCCAAAATATAAGTAATTCTATAAAATCACTGATAAACTATAAACTAAAATCCTCTCATAAACATGTTTTTTTTTAACTATCAAAGCAAAGCTAATAATATTATATATCCCAACAATATCTATATCAAATTACATTATATAAATTAAATGAGCCTAAAAAGTATAACAAACCTGAAAAACCTTATCATAGACTTAAACAAATCAGCAATCCAATCATTACAACAAGACGATTTCATAAAAGCTCATGAATTATTAACCCAAGCTAAACTTACATTAAAAAGCATGGGCCATAGTCAGAAAATCTTAAAACTCAAAGCTGTAACATACAACAATTTCGGATGCTTTCACAAAAGACAAGGAAATCTACAAAAAGCTTTAGCCTATCTTTTACAAACCTTAGTTTATGATTCAAGATTAGAAGATCGTATGAATAATGTTTCTGGAACATACCTAAATGTATCAACTATATACACTGAACTTGAAGATTATAATCAAGCTTTAAAATTTGCGTTAAAAGGAGTAAGTAAAATTGAAGAGAAATTTAATGAGAGTAATGGTGATGTAAATACTCTTATTATTGCATATCAAAATCTGGGAAGTATATATGGTAAGATGGGAAAAAGATCTGAAGGTAGAGGTGCTATTGAACATGCTTATGAATTAGCTGTTAAATACTATGGGATTTTGCATGTTGTGACTAAAAATCTAGCAGGTCAGCTTAAAAGCTTTGCTTTTAAGAAAAAACAAAACCCGGCAATTGAAAAAATGCTTAACTACTTTGAGAAACATGCTTTTAAAACTTCAAAGAAAAATAACTCATTTCTCAACTCTGACTCTCAAGAAGAAGAAACATTCAAACCTTATGAAACACAAACATATCGTCAATTACAATCATTTTTACAACCAATAATTGAATACAATCCAAAAAAACCTACTTCAAAAGATCGAACTACAACCCAATCCCCACAAAAGTCTAAAATCCCAATCCCCGAGTTAAAAAAGCACATTTTTTCTCCGGTCACATCTTCAAAAAAATCCATAACCCATAGTAAAAAATACAAACCAATGATATTAAAATTATTCCCTTCAGAAAAAAGTTTTAATAACAGCTTAAGTCCTAAACTTGACCAAAAATCTACATCTTTAGTTAATAAAGCTAATACCCCACTTAGTTCTAAAAAGCCTATCCGTATGAAAATCTCTTCAGTTTCTAAAAAACTTTACACATTTCAAAGCAATTTTTCTATATTCCAAAAATCGAAAAATGATAATGAAAATCCTTATAGTTTTTTTTATAACCTTAAAAATAACAAAATAGACAAAGAAACAAAAGACTTGATAAATTCAAGTATTATTATACAAAAGTATATAAGAGGGTTTTTGGCTAGGAAGAAATATAAAAGTTTAAAGAAATCTAAAGAAGATATTGAGAAAAATATTGAAAAATTTATTGAGAAGAAAAATTATATAGGGAAAAAATATTATGGAAAAGGGGATGATAGGATAGTAAAAGGGAAAAATGAGGAAAGTGTTGTGAAGGAAGAGAAAAAAGATAAAGTACATGTTGAAAGTATTAAGAAAAAGTCGTTAATTGAGAAAATTTTACTGATTCAGAAGCATGTGAGGATTTTTTTAGATAAAAGAAAAGATAGAGATAAGTTGTCTTAAATAATTTATGGAAAATATATGTTAAAAGGTGATAATGATAAGTTATGATATTTTTGTCAGTAGTTTTATATTTCTTATTATCATAGAATATATTTTTGTAAGAAAAAATATTATAAGAATACTAAATGCAATCAAATTATGTGATATTTAAATAGATTTTCAGATTCATTTAAAAATCAAATTATGTGATATATACCAAACTCATTATATTCAATAAAATTACTTAAATCATACATGAAAATTATTTATTAAAGCTCTTTAAACTAATTTTAGCACAGTTTCAAGCATATTTTTAATTGCATTATAATCTATAAAACAAAATCCTAAGTCTTATTTTTATCTAATATTTATTTAAAGCACGATCATAAGCTCCTGTTGTTATATTTTCAACTTTTCCTGTCCTAAGAATATTTTTTCTTCTTATACAATTATAAATAGTCCTAAAACTCTCAATTATATTGCAAAAAACATTAACTCCAACTGCTGCGCAAAGAATATAAATACTATAAATCTGAAAAGTTTTCAAATGCCCACTAGGCTCTGATACAAAGGAAATAATAATAAAAATATAGAATAATGCTGTCAATGCTTCATTTATCAATATAGAATACCCAGTTAGAGAATTGATATAAGGCCTAAATACTAAAATATAGAAAAAAGTCTAAGTAAAACTTACTGATAAACACGTAACCATTGTGATACTTAGCTGAATATAAGCTTCCTCAATAAAAAAAACACAAGCAGCAATCACAACCCTTTTACAAATAAAAAGCACATAATATAAATAATGCCCATGCCCTTGGCCTTTAAATTCAATAAAAATCGTGCCAAATTTCATCATAAAGCCAGGTAAGTTCGCATTATCCATCTTACCCTTCATCCTAATCAATGCACCTAAAAAAACTAAAAAAAGACCTTCTAAACTCTAAATATCAAATACCAAAACAATACAACTCGCACATAAATCAACTATTTCAACAGTATTTGACATACTATTATAATAAATGCTCAAAATAGTATTTATCAAAAACTCAAGATTAGTCTGAATAAAAAACCTCATAAAAAAAGTAAACCTTAAAGTTACCAATAATTTCTTTGAATAGTTTATAATAAAATTATATGACACAATTTTTGATAAAATCCATGAAAAAATACATAATACTAAATACCCAATTAGGAAAAATATACTTACCCCTGAATTTAGTATAAAAAGATTTGTTGAATAACCATTTTTTTGATATTTATTTGGAAGTGATGAACCTTCATTTGCAGATACAAAATAGGACATGATGTTTGGGAAATTTGATTGTAATTTTAAAGCATTTAGGAAAGTTTTTAGTTCTAATTGGATGTTTATGTTGTAGAGTAGGATGAAGTTAAATATTTCAACAGTGTTCATGAAATTAAATAAAGAAGCTGGGTTAAAATTTATTATGCTTGTTCCTACTGATATTGATGATAATGCCATAGTTGCTTTGACTGCAGAATCTTTGATTTTAGCGATTTGTTCTGTGGTATATTCTGGATTTTCTATAAATACTTGGATTGTTAAGATTGTTGATGAGATTAATGAGTTTAAGGATGATGTGAGAAGATTGTCTAGAATGATTTGAATTTTTGTAGGTTGGGTTAGTTGCGAAGAAAAGGCTATGACTATTTCATAGATGCTTAAGCTTATAGTATTAATTGTGAATTCTTGTGAAACATTCCCTAAATAAACCATTATCTGTGAATATTTCAAATCTTCTTTCAATTCTTCTGTAAACACAATTTTGACGACATTATCAAAATTGATCATCAGCACCCCATCAAAAGTATTCCTTACACAAAACTTCACATTTAAACTATATCCTAAATCGCAATAGCACATTTGATCTTGACCTAAACTACTATTCTCAATACAAGAAAAGCATATATCTTGACTATCACATTTATTACACAACCCAAAACATTCTAAGCANCTAAACTACTATTCTCAATACAAGAAAAGCATATATCTTGACTATCACATTTATTACACAACCCAAAACATTCTAAGCAATTTTTACTATATTCATTATAATAAAATCCATCTGAGCATATTTCACATATACTATTATTAGTAACAAAAGGCCCTCTACACTCAATACAAGAATTTTCTATTAAAGACTTACAAGCTGCACAGTTATTATCAGCACATAAATCGCAATTTATCGAATTTCTACATCCAAAAAGACAATNAAATCACAATTTATCGAATTTCTACATCCAAAAAGACAATTTTCTAAACAAGGTTCACATTTTTGTATATCAAAATCATAATAATAATTAAAACCGCATTCTGGGATACAATATTCAAGTATAGGATGAACAAAACATTCAAATTCAGAATTATAAATTATATCAATAGTCACAGGAACAATATAGATTTCTAATTGATATACAAAACCAGTATAAAAATCTATATAATTATAATTTCCTAATACAAAAAAGGATTTAAAATAATCCTTAAATACAAGTTCGGGTATATTAAAAGTTTGTATAGGTTTATTGTTTATATTAAAAGTAGCGGTTGTTGAGTTTTTATACGATAAGCTTATAAGAATAAAATTCCATTTTTCAAACAAAAGAGTGTCTGTTGAAGTAAATGATAAGGATTTTGATGTGAAATTTAGATTTAGATTAAGTTGTAATTCAATGATTTCTAGTAAGAAAATAAGACTGTTTTGATAGTTTTTATATAATAATGGCCCTGTTTGGGAATATGGATTAAGCCAAATTGCTATAGAGAAATTTAGAGGTAGAAGAAGTAAGTCTTGATTATATGGGAAAGTAAAACTTGAGTTACTAAAATAAAATCCTCGATTATAAGCGATATAAGGATCATAAGGATCATAATTAGGGTAAAAAGTTTCTGAAACCCCAGTTAAACCTTTAATGCTGTTAATATTATCATAAACAACTCCATCCGTACCTGAAAAGTTGTATTGTAAGGAAATAGGATTTAACCCAATATTGCAAGTATTATTAAATTTGTTATATCCAAGAGGGCATTCATCAAAGCAAATACCATCAAAAAATATATTCTCACAAGTCAAACATTCATAAAAACCCTTCCCATAACAAGTTTCACATTCTGAACTGCATTTTTCACACAGACTTCCTGATAAATAATATTCTTTTTTACACCAACACTGCCCATCAACTAAATAAGAATCCAAAAAGCAAGTTAGACAATCATTATCTTTAAGTCCTCCACAAGTTTCACATCTTTTATAACAAGGTTTACATGAATTATCAGCCCATACATAACCTTTATCACAATAACATGATGAGTTTTTTTGTAAACTACTATTAGGATAACAAGATAAACAATTAGTAGATAATGGTCCTGAACAATTTAAGCATGTAGCACCACAAGGTTTACATGTTAAAGACTCTAAATAAGTATGTTCTTTACAAATACATGTTTTGTTAATATCTAATAAAGAGTCAATTGGACATTCAGTACATTCTAAAGAATTACTTGGAGAACAATGTAAGCATGAAGGATTTGAACAAGGTTTGCAAGATGGGCTATCGAAATAAAACCCATTTTGACAAACACAAGTATTATAAATAAGACTCATAGTATCAATACAAGATGTACAGTATGAACTTGTGCTATTACATGTTTTACATTCATTACTACATTTTTCACATAAGCTTGCAGTATAGTTGATATAATTTCCATCTTTACATATACATTCATCTTCAACTAAATCAAAAGTTACTGCACACGATTTACATTTGTCATAAAAATCAGAACAATTAGCACAATACATATTTTTGCAATAAACACAGTTTTCACCCCTTCGACATCCATATGAGCATTGATTTAAGCAAGGATGACACTTATTATTTGAAAAATAATTATCATAATCGCAATTATTAACACAATCTGAACTACTCTCATTTAAACATAAAGGTACATATAATTCTGATATTTCATTTTCATATGGATAAACTTGGAATTTCCATAAAAACCCAGTAAATGAATGAATTTGGTTACCAAGAATTAATGATGTATTTGTATCTATAAATATATCTAACAAGGTCTCAAAAGTATTTTCAATAGAATTTATTTTTAAATTTGCAGTCATACCTTCTGTTCGATTTGTAGTAACTGTTGCCACAATTAGATTCCAATTTTTATTTAAGGATGATATATTGAAATTGTTTGAATTAATTTTTAGATTTAAATAAGTGTAATGGCTTAACTCAAAAGAGTTTTTGCTAGCTATAATTCCATCATAAAGAACTTTTATATAAAAACACATAGTAAAATTGTAGCTAAGGATAAATTCAGAGCTTGTCATATAGGATGTAGAATTAAAATAATAACCTCTTTGAAATACAGGAATTGGGTCATGAATAGTCCCTGTTGGGAAAAATTTTTCATCGTTTCCTGTTGTGAAATTAATGTCATTATTGATACTTTCAATCTTATCTTTTATGTGATCTAATTGAATTTTTATCAATTCATCTTCATTTCTTATACAATTTGACTCAGAAATATTATAACCATATGGGCATTTATCTAAACAGACTTGGCTTAAAAAGTAATATTCTGGATAGCAAGTTAGACAAGTACCTTTTCCTGAACCATAACAATCTGAGCATTTGTTATAACAACATTTATTGGTGGGTGTCAAATTTGTTTCTTTAAGACATGGCATATTATTTCCTTGAATGCACTCATCATTGTAATTATTGCAACTACTACAGTTTAAGTATAAGCATTGATGACAAGTACCAAAAGTTGAGCACCCACCTGTGCATTCAGGTTCACAATAACAAAATTCGTAATCTGATTTACATAATTTAGAGGCAAGTGGCCATATGCAATTCATATTGGTCCCACAAATGTCAATGCTATTGAGACTATCAGCGATATTATCAAATGCCCCTATCCATATTTGTATCATATATATATACCCATTAAAATTGTTTCCTCCATTAGGTGGGCCGCAAATATAAACAATTTCATTTTCTCCATAAAAAGCTAAACCATCATAGTTCCATGAATAAGAATATTGATTTTCATTTATGAATTTCACACTAGTTGTATAACCGTTGAAATCAAAAGAAAAAGCAGCAAATCTCCATACTTTCTGTATATCACCATAGTATCCTGCTGCAAAAGCAATACTACCTCCTGAGTTTTGAAGAAAAAATGAAGATAAAGAAAAGCTATGAAGAAAAAAATTAGACCCAGACCATAAAATCCCATGAATTTGTCCCACAAAATACCAAATCGCAATTGTAAATTTGTAATTCAAAACTATATTTCTTGTTGACATCAAGTATTTAGAGCTATTAAAAAACATTCCTCGATTTTTCATAGGTATTGGGTCATCAATTTCTGGATTATTAAAAGGTGCATAAGTCGAAGAATTGGCTCCACTTTGGAATACCGAGTAAAATTGACTGATGTGATCAAATTTTACGTCGATAACAAGGTAATTGATTAAATTGTTATTGTTATTGTTATATCCAAAAGGTTTTTCAATACATAAGCCATCAATATTTTCAAATCCAGTAGCGCATAGTTTACATGAAAATTCTATTCCTTCATCACAGTTTAACCCTTTGTTACAATATGGCGCTTGATTATATTGACCACAATTAGTGCATTGCTTCATAAAAGGACCAAAACACTCTAAACAGTTTTTTGAATAGCATGATAAGCATGAGTCTGCATTTGTACAGTATGGCATGATTTCACATGGATTTGTACAATTTATATAAGGCAATTTTCCAATAGCATATGGAAAATAAACCATTATATCAGAATATAGCAAGAGTTTATTAAAAATTTTCAGCTGGTAAAAAAATCCAGTAAAAGAATTTGATGTTGAGCCAATATAAAATTTAGCAGAAACATTTTGAGCCCGAAAATCATAATAACTATATGTCTTAGTAGCCCAATTCAAATTAATTGTTATGTCTTTATTTGATGTTATGATTCCTAAAAAAGTACTTATCCATAAATTGTGATTTCTAGGTAATTCTATAATTTTTGTTATGTTCTCTGATACACTCGATAATAAAAACATTACATTAAGATTATAGTTTTCAATATAGACTTTTAAAATTTTTTTATCATCTGTTGCAAGCTCAAACAATACTCCATCTTCTCTAGAAAAGTAAGCAAATTGTGCAGACATATCTGGAGCTAAAAGTATCGGGCCATTAGAAACCAACACACTATCATTTCCAAAATAAAATCCTCTACCTAAAGTAGGAACTGGTCCATTAAGAACTGAAATATCAGCTTTCATTAGTTTAGAAAAATTCCCAATGCTTGTATAATTGTAATCATAATTCTCATAGAACTTAATATTGTATAATTCAAGGTTTAAATTCTCTAAGCATGTAGCATCTGTAATATTAGAAGAAAATTCAGATGGGCAAAGAGCTAAACAAGCTGTTTTTTTATAACTATACCCATCTGTGCAGTTATTACACTCTTCATTACTGCAGGATATTTTTGTTGACCCTAAGCTAACACTATACATGCAAACCATGTAAATAGTGAAAATAAGTAGCATATTTATTATAGTTCAACACGTAAGAATATCTGATGATAAAATGTATAATAGAAGAAAATTTGTTATTATTATAAAGAATTAATAGTGGAAATAATTTTAAAGTATATGCTATAAGATTATAATAATAGTGTTTTTTTTGTTATAGTTTATTATATGATTTGGTGAATAAGATTATGGTTTTAATGTTTTAATTATTAAAATACACTGTTTTTAATAGTATATTATTAGATTATTATGATTATTGTATTATGTTTATTAGATACTTAAATGTGAGAATTATTACATTGATAAGTAAATTTGATAAAGATAAGAATGCTGTAGCTAGTTTCAAAAGATGAAAAATAAGTTTTACAAGTTATATGGCAATTCTTACAGGAAGTAATATTTTTCATAAAATGCCATTCCAAATAATGTGTATTACCATTGTGAATCATATCAGAATGGCAACTTGAACAATTATTTTCATTTTCATAGTAAGTTTTACATAAACTACTATAGTTAACACACATTATTGCTCAAATAAATCCTTTTAAACATTGACAAACCCAATCAATAAGACTAAGATTACTTAAACAACTAGTGCATGCTAATTTATAATCACTACAGATTAAATTTTTTAATACACAACCCAAAACTTTCTTATAGCTTTTACAATTTTAATTATAGTAAATCATCAAAGTATATTTCACATTCAATATTATTAATATCATAAAATCCGATCATTCAATAAAAGTTTTCCCTTAAAGACTTACAAGCTGCATAGTTTTTACCAGCAACATAAATCGTAGTTGTTGATTAAATTTTTATATAAAAAAAAGTCAAATTTCTAAGCAAGACTACCATTAAAACTTCCCAAGATCAAACTAAATCATTATTCTCTTATAAGCCCCAAAACTTAATCTAAATTTCTTATTTTATTTTCGATTATTTTCATGAGTTTCCCTTATTATACGAATTTTACTCATTATCTCATATCAAAAGCAAATATCTTAATTTCTTTATCAAAAACTCTTAATTATTCATTATCATCCTAAAATAAACTCAAAATATAATAAGTAACTTTCTTCATCAAAATTATCTGTTTATTTGATGACATAAATGGAATCTAAAGCGATTGACGAAAGCCAAGACTCTTTAGAATTAGAAAAGGAGTCTTTTAATCCAAAAGACTTAAGCAAAACCAAATTCCGTTATCTGATTTTATTATTAGCCTGTTTCCTTTGTTTTGGCAGCTATTTTATTTATGATAATCCTTCTGCCTTACAAACTCAGCTTCAAGAAGTAATTAAAAAATAGGATCTTAATATTGATCTTGTTGAATTTGGCTTATTATATTCAGTCTATGCTTTTCCTAATATTATCCTTCCTTTTTTCGGTGGGTATTTAGTTGATATTTTAGGTGTTAGAGTTGGGATTATGATTTTCTGTTCAGTTGTAGCTTTAGGCCAGGGAGTTTTTGCATTTGGAGTTACTATAAAATCTTATCCAATTGCTTTGTTAGGCAGGGCAATTTTTGGTTGTGGTGCAGAAAGTTTGGGAGTAACTCAAAGCACAATAGTATCAAAATGGTTTTCTGGTAAGGATTTATCAATGGCTTTATCTATGAATATTTGTATTTCAAGGTGTGCTAGTGTTCTAAATTATTCATTAGAACCACTATTACTTGATCTATCAGGAAGTGTTTCTCTTGGCTTATGGGTAGGTTTTGCTGTATGTCTTGGTTCCCTTTCTTGCGGTTTAGCTATAATAGGTTTTGATAAAAGAAGAGATAAAATACTTGGGGTCAAAGATAGAAAAAGCATTCCAGAATCCGAAAAAGTTCGTTTTTCTGATATAAAAACCTTTGGCTATAGTTTTTGGATGATTTGCACTAACATTGTCTTTGTGTATATCAGCATAATCTGCTTTAACAACTTCGCTAGCAACTACTATCAAGAGCGTTTTGGTTATACAACACAAGAAGCTGGGCTTATTATAAGTATTGTATATGCTGTCTCTGCAATACTATGCCCAATATCAGGTAAAATCATAGATAAAATCGGGCGAAGAGTTTTAGCTTTAATCATAGCTGCAAGTTTTGTAACTTTGACTTTTGTGCTTTTTATGTTAACACCTGATTCAAATAGATCACTTTATCCAATTTTCTATACAATAATTTTAGGTATTGGGGATTCTATAAACTCTTCTATTATATGGTCTTGTATACCTTATCTTGTTGAACATAAATGTATTGCAACAGCTTTTGGAATGTCATCTTCTATACAAAATCTTGGGCTTTCTATTGGACCAATGGTTGTTGGGATTATATATGAAAATTCAACTAAGGATCATGGGTATTTTTGGCCAACTTTTTTCCTTGCTTTTATGGGTTTTTGTGGTATATTAACTACTATTACGATATACTTTTATGATATTAAACATGGAGGAGTGCTAAACTCATCAGATCCAATGAAAGCTATTGAAATGAAAAGAAAAGATAAAAAATTCAAGTCCAAGTCGGTTAATGATCATGAAGGGCTTGAAAGTGAGGATGATATGGGAAAACATCTTTTTGGGAAAGAATAGTTTAAATAGGTAATTTAGTTTGAAGCTTTTTTGTATTAATATAATCTAACTAGGATATGAAAGTTGTATTGAACCCTAATCACACACAACTTTAGCTGATTCATTTTTTACTAATACAAAAGTTCCTTTTACAAGAAAAAAATATATTTAAAATTATTTTATCAGCATTAGACCAAAATCTTAAAGATACCAAAGCAATTCTAAACCTTTGATATTAATTTTTATACTAAATATTTTCCATTAAAAAATTGATTAAGTTTGTGTATTTCTAATAATTTAATTGATGAAAAAATATAATTAAAATGATTGAAGAGGTTTAGAGAAATGCTTTAGATTTTTTACAAGAATTTAGGTTATTAACAGAAGATTCTTATATAATCATAGATAGTAAATCAATCAGTTCTGATATAAATAAACAGGAAATTTACTTGTCTAAAAGGAATTCAAAACATTTAGAGTAACTTTAGGAAAAATGTTTTAAAAAAGTATAATAAGCACTTTTTTGTCATGTTGTTTATACTAATTGCCTTGTGGTTATTAATTTTTAATATAAGCTATATATAAAATTATTACCTTTAATTCTATTATGCTAATAAAAGTATATATATTTTAAGTTTCTGACAATTTATTCATTAGAAAAAATCATCATAAAGCTAATTCATATTACAATATAAAAATCAAATACAAATTTTCATATATTTTATCCTAAATAGTTATTACTCTCAGCTAAGACCCTTTATCCAAAAACTAAAGAACAAGAATATTCATATACCTTTTGCTAACTCAAGCATCTAAACCTGAAAGTTCTTAAAATATATAAGGGTTTTATAAAGACCAAATTCAAAAAAAAATCATTTAGCACGAAAAGTAAAATAATACTGCGTAAAAAACTTGTTGAAGAAATCAAAAAACTAAAAAGTAAATAATTCACTAAAAGGATTCCTACAATTGAAACTACTGATATAAAAATGAAATAAAATCCAAATAAAAATCCAAAATAAATCAACAAAACAAAATCTTAAAACGATAATCATTTAAAGGAAAATCAATCTTAATAGCCCCAAAAAATCAGTTCTCACTACAAATCCTAATCAACAATTAAAAGAATCAAAATCATACTTGAAATACATAATCATCTATTCTATTATATTTATATATATATATATGGATATAAACCAAGTCAATGCAACTAAACCTTATCTAAAAGATCTTATCGAACTTCGGCAGATCAAAAGTGAACGTGAAAGTATCCTTCGAACTAATCAATACTACATTGCACAAGTAAGCCAAATGGAAATAAAAATCAGCGAGCTCAAAGCTAGTCTTCAAGCAAAAGATAGTGAAATTGCTTATTTAAATCATAGATTACAAGAGTTTGAAGAAAATGCAGAAAAAGAGCCAAAATCTAATAAAATACTTGAAGATCAAATTATAATACTTCAAGCTGAAAATGAGCATTTGAAAGCTCAATTGAAAGAAGCAGGGGATATTGCCCAATTGAAAATACAGTTGGAATATGCTTTAAAGATGAAGGAAACATTTGAAGAAAAATATAGAGAAGCGAAAACTATGCTTTTGACTAATAAAAGTGTGTCTCAATTTGATAATATGAGTGAAAGCGAAGTTTCAGTGTCAAGTCAGTTTATGAGGAAGGAAAATCAATCAAAAGCACAAGAAGAAATGGATATATTAAAAAAACAACTATCACAGTATCAAACACAATGTTCTTTGCTTTCAAGTGAAAACGATGAACTTTTAAAAAAAATGGACTCAAATGAAAGAGAACCCTCGCTTAATAAAGAAAAACCTGAGTTGCCAAAGTTCAAAACCCCAATTTCTAAACCTGTAGTTTCCCCTGATCCTTATAAAGTTATCCTATCATCATATTCAACAAATAGTACTGAGCCAAGTCAATTATCAAAACCAACTGATTCTTTATCTATGAAATCATCTAGTTATGCTAGTTTGCCAAAAATGTCTAAACTTAATACTTCAAGAGTTGCAAAAAGTTCAATGTTACCAACACCTAAGTCAGTTATAAAGACTGAAGTTGCTGAGTATTGTCCTAGTTTTATGCGTAATAAAAGATCTGATTTTAAGACTACACCCACTCCTAGTGTTAAGAAAAATAGTATAAATTCGTTTGCAAATGATTTTCCTGAAGAAGACGAGTTTTAGTAAAAATATTTAACCATACAGGATTAGTAAATTTATATAATTTATGCAGATAATTAGTTTAATAAGATGTTTTAAATAATTATTCTTTATCTTCTATTATGATTTTAGAAAATGAATACATACTGTTTCTATTTTTTTGGTGTATGTTATTTGCTATTAAATTATCACTTGAGTTTGATCCATAGTATCCTGAGTTAGTTTTGTTTGATAGCTTAATTAAATTCCTTTCTTTTTCTTTTAGCATACTACCAATCGCAACAAGTTCTTTTTCCTTTTTATTTATCAAATCAATAGCATGGTTAACATTTTCTTGAAGACGGGATAGTTTTTCACTGCTTTCCTTAATTTCCTTATTTTTATCTTCATAGTGTAATTCAATTTTTTTTTGTAGATCAACAAGATACTCTGCATATTCCAAATTTTCTTTATATTTCTTTTCAGCTTCAGTTTTTAAGATTTCTACTTCATTTCTGGCACTCATAATATCAGAAACTAAACTTTCATTTATACTTCTAGAATGAATTGTTTTCTCATAATCTTCAATCTCTAGTTTTTTAATATTAAGTTCTTGTATTAAATGCCTAATAAGCTCAGACTGATACTCTAATGCTGGATAAACTTCATGTTTTAGTTCCAAAAACTCATTCATTGAATTATTAAGACTCAAATTAATCAACTCAAGATTATTCATCTCTTTATTAATCTTAAGTTCTTTCAATGATAATTGTACCTCTTTTTCGTTAAGAAACTCTTCTCTTGAAGATATCTCATAATTATATGCAGCTATTTGTAAATCCATTTCTTCAATAAGACTTGTAAAATCTAAAGTGTTATCAATATGGAAAATACTGTAAAATTGTATTTTTAACTCAGTCTTTTTTCTCATAATTATTTGGCAATTCTTAAAACACTCAATTCCTTCACTTTTTTCTATAGAAAATTTTGCCTTTTTATAATCTTTATACTCTTCAATTATTTCTGATTTATGTTCACTTAATTTTTTGGTTAGGTTTTCAAGTCTATCTTTAGTATTTTTTAGTATATCTTTTTCTTCTCTTAGTTTTTCACTTTGGATAAATTTTAGCTTTTCGTATTTTTTTATTTTCTTGTTAAGTTTTTCTTTATCTTTTTTAAGTGATTCTGCTGATTTGTTAAAAAATTTAGAAGCTTTTCCACAGTGTTCACATTTCGGGTAATCAGAGATTTCTATGCTAAAATCGCTGGTTTCGTCAAAATGATTTTGTTTGCGGTTTTTTAAACTGAATATAATTTGTTTTAAGCTATCGATTATTTGTGTTGATGGGGCTTTATCTTCTGTAAATAGCTGAAAACTTGGGTCAATTTCTTTCATTAGGTACTCTATTTCATTACAAAAAGTGATGCTAGCAAAAGGGTTTGTTAGACTTGAATATCCAGATAAGGTTGTTATATTTGGAATGGAAGCTTGGCGGGTTTTATACAGTCTTTGATTAGATGCAATGGGTTTATTGAATCTTTTTGGTGAAAGAGTTGATTCCATATTTAAATGTTTTTAAATGGAGTAATTTCATGAGTTATTTGATTTATCTTTATAACTGTTAGTGTTTCTAGATTTAAACTTTCTAGTTTTGTTATAGGTAAATATTTCCATACATCGGAAACTTGTATTTCCAGACTAAGCATATCTCATAACATTTTTATATAAATTCCCTGAATTTTACTATTTAAAATTAGATATAAATTATTTATCAAAATTTTCGAATAAACTAAATAACTGAACTTAAAGATTTTATGTATTAGTTACATCTTGTATCAGAATAATTTCTTGGATGGATTTTTTTCCTATCCAAAAAATAAAGAATTTATTGATATATTAATTTATGGTAAATATGACTTTATCTAAATGATAGCATCCCAGGAGTTTCATAAATGATATTTGGGAATATTAGAAAAATATTTCTTATGTTTATTGATATGATAAAAGGACCCTCTAGTTTATGTCTGACTGGAGATTCAGGGTTTTTCATGTACTTTTATAATAAAAAAATGCTTTTTAAAAGGGTTAGCTAAGAAAAGCAATTTAGCTTTAGCAGAATATGGTATCTCTAATCTATTATTAGTAAGAACTTTAGATATAATATATTATATATTTTACAATAAAAGCATTTGTTTATAGTTTTGAAAGGTATTTTATATGCAATTATTATCAAAAATATTAAAAAAACCTTTTAGATTCATCTCTAGATTAAAAAATAGTTATTCACCTTAAATAATAAAGCATTAAAATCAATTATCCCAATTAAAATTATAAATTAACCACAAAACCCATATTTTCTTATAATCATCCCAACTAATTTACCTTACCATTATTATAAAAAATCCTTATTCAATGTTACACATTTTTCCTTATTCGTGTTGTAGAACTGCTACCAATATCATCAGCATTCTCACTTATTATATTATTCCCCAAAACCTTTTTAATCTCCTTTCGTTTAATACTACTAGCTGTATGTGCCCTTCTATGAATATTATCTATAGAACTTGTTTCATAATTTTCAGAATTTTTAGATAGAAACTTATCAATCCCTTCAAACCCTCCCCCAACCCTACAGAGTAATTTCCCATTTTTCAATGCTATGAATATTTTCTTCTTACCATATCTATAAACATTTCCTGAATCTTTAATAAATTTCCCATCATTTTTTGTTTTTTTCATATATTCCTGTATAGCACGTTCAGTATTTTTATCATTAGAACGATAATATGATGTTTCAGACATAACCCTTTTTGTATTATTATTTTTTTTAACCCCATTTGCTAGTTTTGTTGTATTCCCTAAAACTTCAACAATACTTTTCCTACTAATTTCCCTACATCTCTCAATTCTTTTATCCTCAAAAACCTCTAAATTATTTTTATCCCTTAACCTCATATCTTTATTTCTCTTGTTTTCCTTATTATTAATCAAAAATTCTAATAACTCATCTCTAAGTAAGTCATTATTTTTACTATCTTCATAATCCGCTTTGATTTTTTCCAAAGCTTCCTTTAAACCTTTACTATTTTCCATTTCATCATCAATTTTCTTCTTCAAAATCTCATTATCTTTACATGATTCTTCATACAAAATTTTAAATTCATTCATAAAAACTTCATTTTCCCTAATTTTCTCTTCAAGTTCATTTATCCTAGTCTGCATTTTTTTAACTTCTAAATTTAATGACATTTCATATTTCAAACTATCAACATCTTCACTTTCAGATATTTCAATTACTGGGCTTAAATTATATGAAATCAAAACAAGGATTCTAGGGATATTAATTTCATTAGGAAGTTCATGATAAAAATCATGTGGGCTTATAGATAAAGGAAGCCATTGAAAGCCTTCAGAAAAAATATCAGTTTTATATGTCCCACTACATGTAGGAACTTTTGCTAGTTTATTTTTCAATATAATTCTCATAATAGTACTTTTTTGTATAGAATAAATATGCTCATTATGTCTTTTTAGAGCTGTTCCTAACTTTCCATTGATAAAAACACAGAGTTCAGTGTTTTCATTAACCCCTTCAGTCCTTATAATACTAATTTGCATCATATTTTAATATATTATATAGTAAAAAATGTCTTCCCGCCGAAATTATCACTTTTGGAAACCTAGTCTTATCCCCCAGGAATTTAAATGTAGGATTTGTATGGAAGTTCTATTTAATCCTATGAAACTTTTATGTGACCATGTTTTTTGCCATGATTGCCTTATGAAATTGTCTGAAAAAGATAGAAAATGCCCAATATGCAAAGCGGAATTTATGGTTTTAGAACTTGTCCCTGTTAAAGATATGCTTGATAAAATTGAGGAATTAGTTGTTGTATGTAAATTTGCTCATTGTGATTGGAATGGGATGATGAAGGAACTTAGAAAACATGAGAAAAAATGTATTTTTAGTCCGAGTAAATGTAGAAAAGAAATACTTGATAAGCTACCACAGTATAATAAAGAAGAGGATTTTGATAATGAATGTATAAGTCTTACTACTATATTGTATAAGAATCATAAAAAAGTTATGGAAGAAATAATGATGAAGGTAACAAATGAAAATTGTGTTGAAGGGAAAAATAACAAAAAAAGTAACGGGAGGAAGTCTTTGGTTTCAAATAATCAACAGAGAATTGACGCTTTTTTTGTTAAGAAAAAATAAGATTGTTAATTTATATAATAATGGTTTATAATAAATTTAATGGGGATAGATAATACTAAATATAATATTTATTGTAATTATTAGGGTTTTGACTGATAAAAGTATATATTTTTTAAGCATTTGGGTATATAAAACATACCCAAAAATTGTGATGCTAAGATTTTTTTTAATTATTGTATTATTAATTCTTATAAAAGGCATATTATTACAAAAATGAATCCTCACAAGGTTTAACAATAATAAAAACCTTTCAGAGCTTATAAAATACCTATTATTCAATAAAAAATCTATTTTTATAGCTAAATTATACAATTAAAAGTAAAAATTCATAGGAGTCAAATTTTTCTAAGTATGGGAAAGCTTTGAAATGAAAATGGACAAAAATTCAAATTCCTCAGCCAAAACACAAGATGATACTTTTGCTCAATTCTGCTTGCAAACATTAACTCCGCTAATAAGTTTTCCATTTCAATCAGAGGACTGGGAAATGATAAAATCCCAAAACACTCCTTGCAATTGTTCAAAAAGTGGCTGCTTAAAGCTATATTGCGAATGTTTTTCAAAAGGCAGGTATTGTATAGGATGCAATTGCATAAACTGTTTCAATGTTCCTGAATATGAGAGTATTCGTAATAAAGCTGTTGCCCATTTGTTGCATAGAAATTCTAATGCATTCACAACTGAAAAAAACATTAATAAAGGCTGTACATGCAAAAAATCAGGTTGTCTAAAAAAATATTGTAGATGTCATGTCGAAGGTAGGTCTTGCGATGAATCTTGTAAATGTGTAGAGTGTAAAAATTTGAGCTTTACTCAAATTTCAAGCAAAAGACTTTTAACTTAACTTAAATAACTTAATGGTTTTAATATTGATTGCTTGAGGCTGTAAATAAGAGTTTTAAGGTTTTATTGATTGGGTGGTTTTGTTGGTTTTGGTGGTTTTGGGAAGAAAGATAGAATTTTGGTATTTGGTTTATGTGGTTGAATAGATTATTGAAAGATGATTAGTTTCGTTTTTAGGTTGAGAAGGAGGATTTTGGGAGATAAATACAGGTGGCTGATGGGTTGTTATTAGGTTTTCAGGGTGGTATTGCGCGGTATTTAGGGGTATTAGGTGTATTTTACGCACTTTATTTATAAGAAATTAATATGAGAGAAATGCAAAAATTTCTTACCTGATTAATTTTGGTTTACGATATTTATTTAAAAGAAACTTTATTTATAACAACAATTTTTATACAAACAAATAATCTAACTTCAATAAAATCCTCATAGCATTTTTACTATCAATCATAACTTCTTTATACTGATTCGTCAAACTTATTACCTGTTGAAAATACGTCATCACCGAAGGTAATCCCAATATAAAAGTCAAATGCCCAAACCCATTTTCCAAAGTTTTTACCACTATACTCTTTGTAGGAATTGTACTTTCCAGCCATGCAACATCAATTAGATCAGCAAGTCTATCCTTATTTCCCGAAAAATAGAAACAGATCCAAGAGCTTTACTCATATAATAAACAGGAGGTGTTGAATGTCCATAATTTGCCATATTCCCTTCTTTCCCATAATTAAACTTCTGAACCTTATAACTCAAATAATCTGTCATTTGCTGCCAATGCTTCATATTCAAAGTACTTGTCCCTCCAGGTTCATGTGCTAAAATCGTAGGTAATCTTTCAGTATTATCATTAGCAACTTTCATATCAGCAAAAAATCCAATAATATCATCACAAACTGTGCCAAACTTAGAACAAATCTCATAAAAAGCTAAATTATCTTGATGATTAGGAAGAAACTCATAAATTCCAGCATCTTCTAATGCTTGTAATAAAGGTATTTCTTTAAGGGTTTTAAACATTGTAATATCTAAATGTCTAACTGAAACTATAGGAGCTAAGGCTATAAAAACACTTAGGTTACTAATGAAAGTTGGGGTTACTGAAAGATGGGCAAACATTTGAAGGGTACCTTGAGAATGACCAACATAAACAAGTTTTTTAATCCCAGTTTATTGTAAAACAAATGGAATTACTGCTGGGATATCATAATCGGCCATATGTTACCATGTAAATTGCCAATATTGAGGATGGGTTTTATAATTCCATTTGATATGACCAAGACTATGATAAAAACCTCTTGAATTACCGAGCCATACATCAAAACCTGCATCTGAAAACATAAAAGCTGGAGCTAGGTCGTTCATTATCCAAGTATCAGCTAGATTGAGAAGACCATGTTGGAGAAATACTACAGGTTTACCTTTGACAATTAGGAATACTTTTTTCCCTGGGATATGGTATAAGGTTAGAATGTATCCATCGGATGTTGTCACGTTATGAGCTTCGAAACCATAACCGTGATAGGTACAAACTTCAGAGAAAGTCATTAAGGATTCTGGGTCTAAGGAAAAAACTAGGGATAATAGGTGGAGGAGAATATAAGACATTATTAAACATGCTTTTTTTGTTGAATTTTTGAAGAGGTTAGGAATTTTATGGTTTGATTTGAAAAAGATGGGCTAGAAGAGGAATATAAGTTGGAAAGAGGATTGTGAAGATTTTTTTTGAGGTAGGATTTTTTGTTGGGTTATATGGATGAAGGATTAAAGGATGAGTGAAGAAGGTGTTTTAATTTTGGAGAGTTATTGGATGAGTATTTTGGGTTTTTAGATGAAAAGTTGTAAGCTGTATGGTATTTACTAAGATATTATAATTTTTTTGAAATTTATGGTGTGGTTTAATATTTGCAAAATTACAAACAACATATTCTGTTTTACAATAAAACTAATTATTGTATATACATACATTATAAAGTTAAATGATTTAAATCTCCACAATTATATTCAACCCATATTTTCCAATATATCAATCTAAAATCACTATTATTAAAATATAATATAACCTAATCCCTACTTGCCAATCCTATATAACCTCTATTCCAAAATACTCCATTTAATATCCAAACTTATCCTTATCTTATCTTTAACTAAAAAAATCTCAATTTAAAATCCAATAAAACCCTACTCTACCCTCTTAATATCAAACCTTAATCCTAACCATAATCACAAATTATTCCCATCCTCAATCCTAACTCCTTCTCATCTAACATAATAAATGGGGAATTGTTGCAATAAAGAAGTTTCTTTCAAATCAACAAGCAATAGTGAATATCTTCGTACAGGAACCATCAACATAATCAAAAGAAACTATCTCGGCAATCAAATCGGCGTATCAAAAGTAAGTTTCGAAAACACTCCTCCAATAAAGTTACAAACTTCAATTGGTTCTTTAGGCAACAGGTCTATAAAAATTCATGGCTGTATAATCCCAGGCCTTGATCCCCGTGGTGAAATAGTAAAAGAATGTCAAGACAACTATATTTTTTTTATAGTAAACAACTCAGTATTATGTGCTCTTTTTGATGGACATGGGAAAGAGGGTCAAAAAATCTCTACTTTTTGTGTAGAATTCGTTGGTAGTTATCTGAAAAAATATCTAAACAAATTCGAAACAAATCCTGAAGAAACTTTGAGTAAAATGCTTGAAAAATGTGATAAAAAACTTAACAGAAGCAAAATCCCTAATGAAATGGCTGGAACTACTGCTGTTGCTATATATATAAATGCAAATAATATATATTCAGCTAGTCTTGGTGATTCTAGAGCAATAATTGCAACAATTAGCGATGTTTATATCCCAGCTCCAATACCTACGCATAATTTTTATAAGCCTATTTCAGTTAAAAGGTATTTAAAACCTGTTGCTTTGACTACAGATCAGAAACCTAATCATGAAGATGAACTTGCTAGGATTAAAAATGCTGGAGGAAGTGTTGAACAGGTTACTGATGAGTTTGGAAGACCTATTGGACCATATAGAGTATGGGTTAAAGATAAAGATTTCCCTGGGTTGGCGATGTCAAGGTCGATTGGTGATAGGATTGCTAAGAGAGTTGGGGTTATTGCCAAACCGGTTTGTCATGATTTTAAACTTTATGAGGCGGATCAGTTTATTGTTATTGCTAGTGATGGGATTTGGGATGTTATGGAGAATATTGAAGTAGTTAATTTTGTTGAGAAATACAAAAATCAATGCGTTGAAAGCACTGACCTATACCCTGCAAAACCTGAGAACTCAAGTATAGCAAGGATGCTTTGTGAAGAGGCAAGATATAGATGGTATGGAATAATTGAAGCTGAAGATGTTATGACAGATGATATATCTTGTATATTAATCGAGTTAGACGAAATATCAAGTGCATCAAACATCCCAGTGAAAGAAAGAAATGTTCAAGCTTTCCTCAGCATAGCCATATCTCCTGACATTAACAACACAACTTCAACAGACAAAGATCTAAATCTTTTACTTGATTAATCTCTTAATAATACTAAAAAAAAAAGCATAATCTTATAAAAATATATAAAAATGGAACCTTAGAAGAAATGAGGAGATTTACTCATGGTATAGTTGATACAGATACAGGTTTTGATTATATTGAAAGTAAAACTCATAAAAATTTATGTGTTGTAAGTAGCCCAAGTGAATTTTTATAAGATTTTATCTAGTGAAGAGTGTAAAAGATATTGAAAAGCTCATGTTTCTGTTGCATTTCCACATAGTTCACAAGTAAAAGATGAATTATGTTCTTTGATTATATTAGAAAACTATCCGAAATCTGTGATTGAAGTTAAAGTTCAGGACATTTCTGGAGATGAAGATACTGCTTTGGTATATATTATTAATACTGTAAGTCTTACTGTTATTGATTCTGATATTGAGATTAGAGATGATTATTGGGGGGTAATTAGTTTGCTTTGGGGTGTTGGTTAATACAGATAAGGTAATTTTGATTAGTTTTAAAGGAGTTGTAGATGAAAAGCAAGCAGAAATGCTTATACAAGCTTGTTTTGATACTGCTAAACACATGTTTCAAATGGTTAAAAATAGTTATTAAAGTATGTTTCATGCGGGGGGAAGTAATGATACTTATATGGGTTACTGAAAAATATGATTTTCAAAAAATTAGCTAGAAAGCTGATTTTAATCATGTTACGATGTAAGGTTTTTATATACGAAATTATATAAAAGAGCATTTTAGTGACAATCATAATCGAACTACCGATTATACACAGTAAAATTGATTTCAATAATTTTATCATACAATTATAATATAGGAAACATACACATATTCCTATAAAAAATAACATACAAGCAACTCACTATAATACATTATACCATTTCTGTCAAAAAAAAAATGTATTTGCTTTCTATAGTCTCTTAACACCTTTATTCAAACCCAACTCATAACTAAATGCTCTTATCTAATTATCCATAAACCTCATCTTATACTGTTTTTTGAACCCTTCATAAGCAAAAAACATAAACATATTCCAAGTGCCGATTCTCAAAACATTAGGTGCAAACCCTTTATAAAACGCTAAAGGTCCTTCTTTTGTCAATATACTCCAAAAGCAATCAAATACATTCTTATAAGCTTCTCCTGATCCTTTTTTAGCATTCATAATTCTCGTCTTCATAACATCAACAGGGCTTCCACATAAAACCGCACAAAATCCAGCTAAAAACCCACTAGTTAAATGACAAGGTACATTATCATTCATATACCCATTTTCAAGTATATACTTTTTAATCTCAGTATATGAAATCAACTCAGCAGCATTAATTACTGAATTCCTAACAACATTTGGTCCCCAACCAGTCCAAAACCCTTTAACCCCTTCTTCAGATAATATTGTTTTATATGCAGCTGTAGTATTTTTATATCTAGGTTGAGTAGCATTTCTATCACCTTGTAATCTGATTTTAACAACATCAGTTGGATTTGCTACTGATATAGCTATACCTCCTGATGATAAACCTATTAAAAGCTTTTCTGGAATTGATAGATTACGTTTAGGTTGAGTTTTACCATCACCTGCAAGCATTTGTGTAAACCTTTCAAATAAAGCTACACGTAATGAACAAAAGACTAATTGTCTGTGAATACCTGGGGTTAAACCTTTGTATAAAGATCCAAGACCTTCTTGTTTGATCATGGAACGTCCACAGTCGAGTAGGCCATTGTAAGCATTGGTTCCACCTTTTTGGGAAAGCTGAAGGCGTACTTTCATGGTATCGAATGGAATTGTTAGTATTTCTGCAACGCTACCACCAAGACCTGCACATACTAAAGTTGGGGCGAATGGTACTACTGTTGATTGAACACCAACCATTTTTATATCATAATCTGTTTGTTTTATTATCTCAGCGTGTATAATGGTATTTAAATTATTATCTAATAGTATTAGCCATGACACCCCTTTCTTGAAGTTCACGAGCTTTTTTAAGTTTGAGTTCAGTGATTTCCTTTTTATTCGCTGTCCTTTCCTGTATATTATTCCCTAAATGCATATTATTAGCAGCCAGTTTTTGTGATTTCTTATTTATACTCGGTGTGAACGAGAACTGAATCTGCGATTGAGATTTTCTCGGCTTGACCAGCACCATTTTATCTTGTGGTGTGATTTTCTCATACAATGCATCGATTTTGCTTAAAAAGTCCTCAAATCCCAAATTTCCCCCATCAGTTTCCATCTCATCAAAAATCGGTTTAAGAATAACAAGTACATTAGTATCAATCCCATCTAAACATATTTTTTCCCTACTAATTTTCCCATCTTTATCTGAATCTAAAAGCTTAAACAATGCTCCAAACCTATGAAACTTAAAATTCTCATAGAATTTACAATTATTTTCACTTGGCTGAGTTAAGCATTTTTCACTATCTTTAGTTTTTTTATCTTCAAATCTATCTTTATTTCCGATTTTAGCTAAATATAATTCATCCCATATAGGTTTTTCTCTAGATGTACTTACTTTTCTTCCAGTCATAGGGACAAATAGTTTTTGTCCAGTTTGTTTATCAATATCTTCTTTGTATTGTTGTCTTATTTTATCGATTTCCTCATCGGTTTTCTTTTTTGAAGTGAAAAGTCTATCAAAAAACTCTTCAACCCCTTCAGATTTTCTCCGGTAGTCGTTTTTTTTATTTGGATCTTTGGTTGTATTTGATGAGGTTTCTTGTGAGTTTCTTCTTAAACAGGCATCTTTGTATAGGGAATCAAAGATGTTATTGTTTTCAATAATCCGATTGGATTTTTCGCTTATTTGTGGGATGAAGAAACATTCTTTCATTTGTTGTTCTTCTTTGTCGGCATGAAGTTTGTTCATGTGTTCGAGTTTTTTTAAAGCTTTTTTATCTTTTTCGCAGTTTTTGACGATTTTGTTAGACTTTTTGCTGATTTTTGGATGGAAAGTCAAGTTTTTGCTGATGGTTTTTTGGGTTTCTTCAAAGCATTTTTCTGAATATTGTCTTTTGTTTTCTTTCATTTCCTGACCTTTGACATAAAGTATATGCCCATAATTGAGTTTTGAAGAAGAGTTACTTGCTTTTATAGGAGGTGAAGCATTTGCAGATGGGTTTTGTAGATGGTTTGATGTATTTGCTAAAGGTCTTATATGAAGATTGCCTTGAGATAAGTGTTTATAATGTAGGGTTTGTTTATGTTCTTTAAACTTTTCTTGGTGAGATTGTATTACTTGGAATAAAGGTCTTTTCATTGACCTGTCGAGGTTGTATTTCTTTAAGAAGTCCTCAGATACTTTGTCAGGGTCGTCGTTTTCGTGGATTATAATATTCCCTTTGACGTTCTCGGAGATTTCAAGGGTGATAACTAAAATTCTTGGGTTCTTCTCTGCTTCCATTTATATTCAAATATAAGAACCAGACCGTTATACATTTTGAAATTCTCTCCTTAAATGACATTATCCTATTTAACTCCACAACTCTCCACAAGTCACAATCATCTACAAAATCCATCTCAAACCTCCAAATTCCCACAAAATTAAAAATTAACCTAAGGAGAAATCGGTGTTAAAGTGAACAAATTAAGAATTTCCTGTGCTTTTTTGCAAATGCTTGTGTTGTTACAATTAAAAAGTTTCTCTATCTCATTCAAACACCCAGACGCTTCAATCAAACTCCATAATCGTTTTTCTTTAAACACATCCAAGCATATATCAAGAATACTATTGCAAAAATCAGCATGTGAATCTTTTAATACTAAACTAATTCCTTGTAAAAACTCTTTTTCTATTAACCTTTGTATAGTCTCATTTCTTAATACCCTAAGCATATTTTTTATAGTTTGAGTTGCTTGTAATTTTGCTTGTGAATCATAATGGGCTATGCCTAAAACTATAAAATCAAAAATTTTATGGTTTAAAAGTTTTGATACTTGAATTGGGGTACCAGCGGATATATTATTTAGTACTGCGAATAAATCTTTTGAAAAAGTTGAGAAAATACAGGATTCATAGCAGAAAGTGTCTAAAATCCCGTAGTTTAGAACGAATTGGGTGTGTTCGTGGCTTGTAGCACAGAGATTTCCAATGATTTTTAACGCTGGGGTTTTTATAGAAATTATATCTTTGGTTGACAGTTTTATCGCGTAATCTGCTAGGTTGTTGTCAACAATTTGCTGTATGTATTCTAAACTTTCTTGTGATGATAAATTCACTAATCCCCAAAGGGTTTCACTTGAAATATCCTCTTCGATATACTTTGTTAGATTTTTGCATATCGCAATACACATAGAAAACTCTTTTTTAGTAAAATTTTCAGGCTCTTTAGTCATGTTAGAAAAAATCCACGCGACAATACGCAAAAGCGTCATTGAGTCAGAAGTCGATTTTTCTACCAAAAACTCTAGAAATTTATGGGTGATAAGAAGCTTTCTCATCTCCTCGGTATCAGCAGCAATATTAGCCAAAGCCCATAATGAATTTTCAGCAACTTTTGGGTGGTTTGTATCAACAGCATTCATCAATGCGAGGACAAATGCCGAATCCACAACAACCTGGCTTAAATCTTCGGATAAAATATTTGAAAAAAGCCACGACACTTGCTCAACAATGCCTTCAGGATACGTAAAACTCAAGAATTTGATAAGATTTGGTATAATACCTGCATCAGTTATGGCTTGTATATGAGAATTTGAGAACATTATAAGTGCTCTTAAAGAATTGAGTATTTCTTGAGCAAGACAATTATCTGGAGCTACCAACAAGTAATCAAGCCTTTGAAGTATACAAGGAATTTGATATTGTGAAGTGTCAGTAGGGATTAGGTCTGGGATTAATGATTTTATGTAAGGTGTAAGAAAATCATAATAAGATTCACTACGGGGTATAAGTTTCTGTCTTTTGTTGAGGATTTCTGCAATACGTTTAGATTTCCGCAAGTTGATTTTGAATTTTTCTCTGTTTTTCTCTAAAGCAGCCCAGTCGATTTTTTGGAATTTTGCCGTTCGTTGCTGTAGGTTCGACATTTATATTTTTAGGTAGGCTTTGAATTTATATAGATGTCAGATTTTTATTATGGCATCTGTTTAGTAGTATTCGGCAGATTTTTATAAGAAAATTTTTAGTTTTTTTCAGTTTTTGCTATATTTTAAAGGATTTTCTGGTTTTCTATGCTTTTAGTAAGGATTTTTTATTGTTTATATGAAATTTTCTTACTTTTAGTTTTGTATTATGGTTAAAATTTTATTAATCTGATCATAAAGTTGTTATTAATTTTATGTTATAGATTGGATATAATCTATAGATATTCTTTTTTTATGCATATAAATCACTATAATTGTATATGAGGAATAGACTAACCCTAATCTTATACTAGAATATGAATTCCCATTTATTATCTTATTAAGGTTAAAACAGAAAAGCTTTTATATGATTAGTGGATATGCTATCATGATTCAGTTATCAAGAATTACCTTGAATAATCACAAAAAAGCTATTGGATTAATGAGAAAATATTCTAACGAAGGTTTAAAAAATCTAAATTTAAAGGAAATTAAACTAGAAATAGTAAACAGTTTTGTGACTTCGTAAAATGGGTTGAGTATATAGAAAAAATGAAATCTTAAGTAAAGGTTTTAGTTTATATTTTCATCAAATTCCTCATTTGATTTGTGAAAAATTTCAAGTCATGCTGTCTGAGATTT
>MPUH01000233.1:0-77825 GCA_001970955.1 Stentor coeruleus | reverse complement strand
AAAAACTTAAACTAAATTTTTTAAGGGATGTTTTTATCATTTTCGGCAGTTGTAATTATAAAATTAATTTACCTGATAGTTTATTTGTATACTGTATGAGGATTTTTATTATCGCCAAAGTAAGCATTTAATGTAGTGAAACGCAATATTCTATTACTCTTCACTAAGCTTAATCTTTAGTTTTTTATATCAAATACTTGACTTTAATCCTTTCCATTTTCTTACACATAGCTTATTTTTTACATGATAAGAAATGATACAAAAAAAGGTAAAATTTATATCTTTAGTTATATAATTTTAATATAAAATCTTAATCATACTTTCTTAAATAAACCCTTGACTAGTTGTATTTATTATAACTTTATTGTGAGTTTTAAAAAATTAATCCTCCCATATTTCATAAAAAAACTATATAAACCTTCAGTTTTCTTTTCAAATTCCAAAGACTATCTTATAAATTTTTATCTACCTTATCCTATACATCTCTTAATACTTTATCTAACTTTTTATTCTCCCTCTCTACTTTTTCTAACAAAAAGCTCTTGGAATAAAGAAATTTTAGAAAATTTTTCCATACCCCCTTCATCAAACACTCTGAAAAAATAACCACTTATCATAATTAGCGAGTCAAATACTTCAATGTTTTCCATCTCAAACTTTTAGACACTTAGATTTTTTACCGAATTTCCAACACTCAAAACAAGAAATTTTTTTACTATAAGCATCAGAAAAATCTTTTGCTATAAAATTACATAAAATATCATTAGGTTTCTTTGAAGACCCTTAGTAAATACTAATAAAATTTTACTATGTATTTAAGTCTATCAAAACGCAAAATCTTTAACCAAAAAAATTATGATGCTAACTGCCTTATATGTTTTATTTTTACAAGATCAGGGATTAGCTATATAATTAAAACTTTATATTAATATTTATGGGAATTTTAAAATAAACAAACTAATACCTAGCTGGATAATATATTACAAAACGATTTATACAATTATTCATTTCTAATATCTCTAAGAATATGTTATTTATAAAAGATATATTTTAGGTAATATGGTGGTTATGGTGAATTTGTCTTAATTTTAAATTTTTTACAGGGAACAACCTTAGAACTTGTTTTTCTAGTCAACTCCACATAAATTTATATCTTTGACTCTTTTAAACGTAAGATTTAATTAATATAACCTTAATAATTATTTAAGATTAATAACTCTACATCCCCATCAATTTATCATACAAAATTTCTAATATTTTCCATCAAATACTCTTAAATCCAAACCTTAAACTATTTGAAAACCTTATTCACTATATTTATGTCTATTGAATTCTTTCACATGCTTATTTTTGTTTAATCTTAACCATGCTTAATGTAAATTTAAGTACTCTTATAAGCCATGTACTTTGATAAAAATAAGAATTCTTGGCTTCCAATTCTCGCCTTCCATTCATCTTTTTCCAAGTCTTCCAAAGGTAAATGTACTGAATGATTTACAATTTCCATTAATTTTGTGAGTTTAGGATACACACATCTTTTCTCAGTCTTTTTATTGTCTCCACGATTGCGTCGTACTTCTGTATGAATTTTCTTATGGATGGATAATAGGCTGCCTTGGCGAAATTTTTGTCCACAGCCTGGTTCATTGCAGACATAAGGCTTTTCGCCAGTGTGTATGAACAAATGTTCACGTAAATTTTGTCGGGATGATAAGTTTTTAAAGCAAAACTTGCATTTGAAGTTAAATTGCTGATCAATTTCTACTCCTAATAAAGCAGATTCTTGTACTGTTGAGGTCTCCATTTATATTATTAGATTTTAGTACTGATAAATAAGCCAGTAATATAAACTTATAATTATTATACTTTGAATATACTAATCAATACATATTTTCCTTTTGTTTAGACTTATATGATTTTGATAATGATCTTTAATAATTCATTATGCTTATTTACCTTTTGGCTTTGAAGGCTTTTGTATTAATAATGATAGAAATATTAAATTGTGAGAACTTTGGCGAGTTTTAGGGATAGGATGTGTGTGTTTTTGACTAGTTTTATAATATTTCAGCCTTTTAAAGGATAATATTTAAGTTTTAGAATTTTAGAAGACAAAGAGAATAGTGGGTTGGTTGAAGTTTAGAATGTCATTGTATATTCTTTTGTATTTTAATATACAATTCTATGATTAACTATTTACACAATCGATTTGCATGGGTTTAATCATAGTTTACTTTGAATTTTAGATAGCTTATAATATGAATAGGGTTTGAAAATATTCAAAGGTTTTATTTTTGTATTTCTGCTTTAAGCAAGTTAATATTTTGGTAGATTTATTCCACATACTCCTGTTTACATCATCAAGAGACTCAAAATTAAACTAAATATTATATTATAAAGCTGCATCTGAAATATTTTTAAAGTTTTATTTTGATACATAATTTTAATAAAATTAAATCGACCATATAACTACATAAGAAAATGATATACATAATATATTACTTTACATAATAAGGGCAGTTTATAAAAAATAGACACAAGAAGTTAGTTTATGTATTTTCATATATTATAATAAATCTCACCTTTTTAGGGTTTGTGCAAACAATCAGGAAACTATAACTATTATAATAAATTAAAACCTAAAACCATAAATTTTCACTTATATTCTATATATAGCAAAGTTAATTAGCACTTATATTCTATATATAGCAAAGTTTATAAAAGATGATACTACTTCTCTTAGATAAAATACTTAATGTATTTATTTATAATGCAAGTACTTTGAATAGATAAGAAACTGAATAATGAGCGAGACTCTTAATTTATGCAAATTTTTATACCTTGAAAAAAATCTAACTTGGATTCATGAATTTTTTTCAAGTTGATGTTTGGAAGATTTATTTTTTATGGTAATACTATATAAGATTAATAGTCTTGAATATTTTCTTTCAATGACTTTGCTAGTTCTACAAGAAAATAATTTTTCACAAACTAAAACAGTTAATTTATTCATAATCAGATCCATCAATAATGAAAAGCTAAGGAATTAATTCATAAAACACACTAAATCAACAATTATAAAATTACATTGTATAAATCATCTAATTACATAACATGCTCAATATTATTAATATTATCATTAATCAGTCATCAAATAACTTTCCTATATTTAATATTATACACATTATATTCAAATTAAAATCATAATCTTTCTTCATACACACCAACATGAAAATCTTTAAAATCATTCTAAAAATATATATTAAAGCGTAACAGTAAATCCTAAAAATTCCAAACAATATATTTCTAAAATAATCAAACACAAAAGCATTTAAATATTACATATTATATGGCTACTACCAAAGAAAAAAACAGACACAACTCATCCTCATTAACGACATGCGACCCTTCCAATCAATCATTTCCTTTACATCATCCCCAAAGCCCAAAAATTACTATAAAAAGTCCAAAGACTATCTCTAAAAATTCTTCAAGGTCCTTAGTCCCTAACAAAAATCTCAGATCCTTTGCTTCAGTACCTGGTTTACTTATCCCTCCTGATCTTTCCCCTAAGTATATAGAAGAAATAAATCGATTTAGACAACAAAAAATCATTGAATACAAAGAAACCCTTGAATCATGTCTAAACATCTCAGTTCCGGTAATTTTTATAAAGGTTCCTTATATTGTGTGTAAAAGAGAAAAAATCAAATCTATGAACCTAAAAGCTGAGATGAAGAGAAAAGAAATTATGAAGAAAAAAGAACAAGAAGAAATAAAAAGACTGAAACAGTCACAAAGTTTGAAATTGAATAGTATGTATTGCAGAATGTCGCAAATGAATGAGAAAATTCAGAAAGAAAAAACTTTTAAAAACAAACTGGAAAGAAGAAAAAGTTTAAAAGATCAGGAAAAAAACGAGTTGCTGTTAAAAAGCCTTGCGATAGAAAATATTAAGAATTTTTATACAGACCGCATTAGTGAATTGAAAGAAAAGATAAGAAACGAAAAATTACAAAATGAGATAATAAAATACGAGCAAAAACAAGTAGTTTCTGAACTGGAAAAAGAAAAAAAGCAAAGAAATAAGGTCAAATCACAAATTTTATTGATTTAAACTAGATGTTTAAATAAGCTAAGTAAAAATAAACTATTTTTTTATAGGTTTTTAGTATTTTTTATATAAGAATTGTGTTTGTAATAGCATATATAATAAGAAATTCTTATTTGGTTACTTGACTGTAAATATTATAACATAAATACATTCAATTTTCAGGTATAAGGATAAAGTTTTCTATTACAATTATATCATCAAATTAATTTTATCATCTAACTCAGCTATTCTACTTTGATTTATAGCTAAATCCCCTTCTAAAGCTTGTTTTTTCTTTTTATTTGCCATACTTTTACTATTAGCCGGTATTTCCTGTAGCTCTTTTTCTATCTTTTCCCTCTCAATTTCCAAAGCTTCCTTCTCCTTATACAACTCCTCAAGTCCTTCAATATCTTCCTCAATAACTTTTTTCAATAATATTTCCTCATGAATCGGATTTTTTTCTACTTGTCGCTCAGTATTTTCTTTAATTTTAGATTGAAAACCTTTGTTATCTTTATGTTTAGGTGATGAACTTACCGATGATGAAAGGATTATATCTGTTAAAGATTTATTCTCAGCTTTAAGTTTCTCGATTTTCTGATAGATTTCGTTTAATGATTGATGATATAATGATTCAACTTCATTATTTTCACGCTTGATTCTTTCAGCTTCCATTTCTAGTTTTGAGATTTTTTCAAATAAATCTGAGAGTTTTTCTGTTGAATAAGCTGGTTTGTTTCTGTTTGAAAATTTTTCTTGAAGTCCACCAATTCGGCTCATTATAGAAGACATATCAGATTGTTTTAAAGGTTCATTTATTGTTTTAAGGTTTTTGGATATTTGGTCTTCAAGGTCTGTTACTTGGTTTTCAAGGGATTTTTGAGTTTTTTTAAGTTCGGATATTTCAGCAAAGAGTTCTTGGAGCTCTTGATTATGAGTGCCTGAGTCGAAATTGTCAAGAACAAAACTTGCTGTCCTTTCTGCATCTTCAGGGTCAAGTCTTTCAATGTTCCTGGAAACTCCTTCATTTGCTATACCCCCAGTGCCTTCAAGATAAGTATCCCCCGCAAGCATTCTAGCGAAAGAATCAGAGTTTCCCAGTTTTGACGATTGGTAACTGTCAATTTGTTCTCTACTCCTATGTTTATATGCTGAAGTATTAACCGGCCGACTGACAAAATTTTCAGTTTCGCTTGATGATGAGTTGAGTTTTTTACTAGAAAAATCCTTCTGTGTATGCGATGGCGAAGGTTTACCCGACCTATTCCTCGCTCTACTGATTTTAAAATTTTGTATAGACTCATTTAGCGCGTCTATAATAGAATTCGACATTTAAATTATATAAAAAACCTAACTTTCATAACCCAAACCTCTAAAAAAAACATAAAATCTTTTTTTCTATAAAACTCATCACAATTCCTATATTTTGAAGTAAATTATTTAGTCTATTCTTCGAGTTCTTCAAGGTCATCAATTTCATCAACTATTAAACCAAGTTTCCAGAAATTCGTGCAGTTGAACTCAGGGTTTAAACTTGGTGAATAATGTCTTGGAGAAGATCCTTGTTTATTAGATGGGGAATGATATTTAGGTGACCTTTTATCATGTTGTCTTGGAGAGACTCTATCATTTTGTGGGGAAATGTTTTCATGGACTCTTTTTGTCTCATGAGTTTTATCATTAGGGATTTCGATATCCGCTGGCTTTTTAAAAGTTTTCGGCTCTTCAGGCATGGTTTCCTGTTTGCTTACTTCAAGAATAGCATTTTCAGTCACTTCAGCAAATAGTGAAGATGGAGAATGAGGCCCGACATTTTCTTCAGTTTTTTCATTAGTTTTAGTCTCTTCTGTAACTTTAGTCTCTTCAGTATCTTTATTTTCTTCTGTATTTTTAGTCTCTTCAATATCTTTAGTCTCTTCATGAGCCTCTTCATCTTTTATATTTACCTTATTCTCATATTCTTCATTATGTTTACTTTCTTCTTCATGTTTTTCTTCATCCTTATTCCCACTATCAAAACCACTTTCATGTTTATTATCTTGCCCACTTTCTTCATTATGTATTTTATTTTTTTCTCCCTCCTCAACATGTTCTTCTATATTTTCTTCAATATCATCCTCAGTCTTATTCTCAGTTTTATCTTTATTTTCCTCTTGATTTCCATAACTCGTTCCATGTGATGTATAAGTTTGTATAACTTTATCTGATATTTTCAACTCTTTATCCTCCCCTTCACTAGATGAACTCTCATCCTTTTTCCAAGGTTCGCCTAATATTTTTTTATCATAAGTATTTCTAACATTTAAATACTTTTCAACAAACTGTTTCCATCCTTCAATGCTTTTTAAATGTTCTTTAATCTTTTCGTTTTCCGTATCTTTAAGCATATTCGCTATTCTGTTAATATGCCCTAAATATCCACATCTATGATTAATCCTTATATTTTTAACTGATTCTATCATTTTTTCAACAAAATTCGAGTCGAAAAGCAGACTTTCAATAAGCGTGGTGTTTTGATATAAAAATGTTGATTGAACTATACTATCAATTGATGTATGCAATATAGAATGCCATGGGTATTCAAAAAATAATATGATGATTTCTCTTAAGATTTTACTTTCCAATATCGATTTAAAAAGCTTTTCATTATCTTGTTTTAATGATACAGCTATTAATTCAACAATACGAAGTTTAGCTTCACCTAATGGGGCTACAGTTTCTTGAAGAGTGTTTTTTAATGATTCTTCTGATTTTTCACTAAGTTTTAAAGCGAGTTTATCTAAATGGCTTATAAGCATGTTGATATGAGACATATTTTCATAGTAAAAGTATAAATTTACTCGTACACATACTGAAAATAAGGTTTTAAGGATGTTTGATGATGAGACGATTCGGAATTTTTCATTGCTTAGAAGACAAGTGAAGAGGATTTGTAAACTTTCATCGCTTATGATGACTTCGATGAGTTCTTTCCATGAATTTATTTCCATAGCTTTATTGAGAATGTCGCTGAGGATGAAACTTGCGAAATGAACTTTCCATTTAGATGAGTTTTTAACCATTTGTAATAGTTCACGTATTATTAGCTTTTGTTCTTTTAAGATAAACTCGTTACCAGCTATATCGAAAGTTAGGATTTTTATGACTATATCTACGATTGATCGTGAGTAGAGGTGGTTGAGAAGTTTTAGAATGTAATCTTGACTAGTAAGGAAATTAAGGGTTTTTTCAGGGTGCCTGTTAAGAAGGGCGATAACTGTCTTACTGAAATATCCCAACAATGTAGAATGCTGGGTTTCCACATCTAAAAACTGGAAAAGTTTGTTCATGAGATCGTGGCTTTCAATCATTTTGTCATGCAAAGGCCCGCTTTCACAAAGAATCTCACACGCTATAAACGGGTGATTTTGTGTGCGCCTCCTATCGGCATCAGTATCAGGAAACACAGTAACCAGCTCTAAAAGTTCTCCAAGTTTTTCATGATTCATACTGCATATATCTTACAACTCTATCAATTTAGAGTTCTGATTACGGATTTCTTGAATGACCATGTCTTCATTAAGGACCTCAGCTAAAGTTGTCCCATCTTTGGATAAAAGATTTTCGATAGCATGATTGTTCATTTGAAATCGCTGAAGAGTAGCCCAAAAAGCACCACTGAATTGCATTTTTATATTATTTGAGGATTGGATTAGATAAATTTAAATATTCAATGAAATGAAGGGAAAAAAAATATTATGTGTCAAAGAAAAATAAAGGGATTTAAGAAGATGTTTAAATTTTTAAGGTTTTTATATAGAATGGCTAAGGTAAAAGCTTTTAAATAGATGATATTTAGTATTTCGAATTTGGGTTTATCATTTTTGTGTTTGGGGTATAAAGAGAGGGATTTTTTGGAAGAAAAAAACATGTTTATCGTGAAGATTTTTATGATTTAAATTGAAAATTATTTTTTTAAAGGATAAATACGTTTGTTAGGCATACGAATGATTCAAAAAACTTTATGAAGACTAAAGAACTTAAACAGATACTCAGAATATCATCTAAGTGGCTGAATGAAAAAATGTCATTTTTTGTACTTTTTAAGTCAACTTGTTTTGGAGTTTATTACAAGTTTGTAATATTATTTTCCACTTTAGATAGATAAATTTTTATCATCTCTCCTTAAAACTATGCATTTATAAGTTAGTATATAAGATTTAATACCTTAAAAGTGATGAGACTATGATAGAAATGCAAGTTGACTTATGAAAGAATGATAATAAAAATTACTCTAATAAGTAATTTTAATAAAAAAAAGCGGGTTTTTGGATGATAGCGAAAATAAAATGAATTATGAAATCCAAATCAACAAGAAAAATAAATATAAATAAAACATTACATAATATAATCATCGAAAAATGCACAAACTATCAATCTTTATCATAAACCCCAAAACCTTATCTTCTTCACATATAAAAACTCTTATCTAACTCATAAAAAAAAGCATATCAAATCCAATTACACACAAAAAATTCAAAACGAGTTCAAAATCTTATTTATCGAACAACACAAACTATCAATCTCATGACGAACATCCTGCAGTTCCAATGATATATTTTTCCTCGCATTAACATTAGTCTTAACCATAAACGACCCTAAAGTCCTTCTAAAATACATTGTTGGGGGTATAGTCTTTCCCCTAACCATATTCCCCAATATCTGTTCTTCTCCAGCTAAATCCTCAACACTCATAGTCTTAACAACATCCGTAATCTCAATAACATTTAATATTTCATTAAAACTCTCAGTATCTTTCATTTCCTGTACATCAGCTTTTTCCATAATTTCCTTTCTAACTTTTGGGTATTTAATAAGAATATAAGAAAACAGTTTACTTGATATCGTTAATAACTGAGTACAATTTTCAGCTAAAGCAGTGAATTTACGAGGAATACATTTTATAAGTTCAACTTCACCAAAATAAGACCCTGTCGGGAATGTTTTTATTTCCATATTGTTACTACCAAATACAATATTGACTCTACCTTTAGATACTAAATATAACTCATATGGTAAAGAGCCTTTTGCATAGATAATTTCACTTGATTGATAATTTCTAACAGTTAATTGAGGAATGATTTCTACAGCAAAACGTTCTTCACTATTAAGAAATAATCTGATTGAAGCTGGGGAACTATTATGCATTGACATACAGAGAAAATATTGAAGTTTTCTAGGAAGCTTATAGATGGTTTCCATGAAAACATTAAGATCTCCATGTTTAGCTCGTTTTATGTATTGTTGGATTTCTTTTTTTAGTTTTAATGAAATTGAGTATTTTAGTTGGAGTTCGTCAAGGATGGATTTTTTTGAATTGAGTTTTGCTGTGTCTATATCTAGGGAAGAGAGAATTGAAGTTAGAGTTGCTACAAGAAAAGAATAGAAACAAATACCAAACATCATAATTACGATACATACAGCGATTTCTGGGATTTTATTTGGATGTATATCTCCAAAACCTACAGTATTCATAACAGTAAAAGCAAAATATATCCCTCGAAGATATAGGGTAGAATAAGGGTCTTCATCAACATTAAGTTTAGCTATCCATGAGTCAGGATGAATACCTTCAATTTTAGCTATAAAATACCATATGCAAGAAATGAAGTGTGCTATTAAGATGATAGAATATGTTATTGTTATAAGCCTTGTAGTTCCTTGAAAACTTAAAATCAGGTCAAGTAAGGATGATAAAGATTTAGAGTCGATAATTGATCTGATAATAGGCACGATTTTAGATATTCTTAATATCCTAGTAAGTTTAGTAAGTCTTATTATCCTTGTCAATGAATGGGTTTTAGGTGAGTCTACATCAGAAAAAACCCAAAACGGAAATATTGCTAGGAAGTCGAATATAAAAAAACCTGTCAAATAATTCATAGATATCTGCCAGCGGTTGATTTCTATAAGCCCTCTACTGTTAATAAAAGCTGAATTAAATATTATAATCATGTCAATGAAAAAAATAAAGTCGATTATTGTTTCGAATATAAAAATCCCAGAACCTGGTTTGACTTCAATAAAAGCTAAGACTAATGGCATTCCTGTTACAACATAAAGTACAGCAATTAGTATTACAAAATACCAGTAATATTTAAATTTTGAGTCTGGATGAAAAAGCCATCCAATATCTTTAGCAGGCTGTTCAAAATCATTATAAACTTTTCTTTTTTTGTTTTCCATAATTTCTTTTAAATTTTGCCTATACAGCTCATGTGCATCAAGTAAATTCGAATTAGTGCCGAAATTTTTTACCTCCTGACTGATTTGATTCCAAAGTTTATATCCTCTAAGTTTAACCTTAGCCTTAAGGAACTTTATCCTAATGTTTTCATTTTCTATAGGTTGTTTACAATAATAGTCCCTTCTACGTTCAGAAAGGCTTAAATCTTCATTACTTAAGCTTTTAATGGATTGTTCTCTGCTAAAAACATTTGTTTCTACAGCAATTGTATGTTGAGGGATAATTTTAATTCTTTCTAAAAGGTTTCTGAAGCTTTGAACAGCTTTTTTCATAGTAGAATTATATATTTTAAAAAATGGAAACTGAGAATAAGTGTAGTTATTGCAATGCAAAAGCGATTGAGTATTGTTTGTGTAATGCGATTTTTCTATGTGGAGATTGTAAGAAAATACATTTGGATACTGATACTGAGCATTGCTTGATATCTGAAGAAGAGTATTTTCAGTTTATGAAAGTGACGGAGGGACAAGAAAAGACATTAGATGCTTTTATTACTAAATAATTCAATCACATATAATGAAATATTTTATATGCTGTATTTCTAAGGTTATAATAAAAACTATGATGATATTTTATAATTATTAAGTAGTATATCATAGCAATACCAAAAAATATTATTTACCCACTGATTGCTTTATGTTTTTAACAATAAATATCGATAATTTGCTTTAATTCTAAATAAAAACTAATGCAAAAGAATCTTAAGTTTAAAACAACACCTAAAATCATCTACAACCATTCTTATAAATAGCAGCATTCATATAAAATAATAAAGCCTATATCCTAATAAACCAAAAAGTATATACAATACCCAGCTTAAAAACCATAATTTATTAACATAATTTCTCTACAAACAAAAAATTCCATAATCAATCAATTTCCAACACTTAAACAAAAAAATCACTTAACTTCCAAGAAACCTCATAAAAATGAAAAAAAATACAAAATCAAAACCAAAAAATCTAATACGTTTTTTTCAATAAAAATAACAACCAAAACCTAATAATCATTATAAAAATAAACATAACAGCTAGTAATTCGTATTCAATAAAATTATATCCTAAATTTATATAATTCTCTTATATGGCTATAAGAAATATTACTATAAGTAGTCCTTCAGCTTTAAGTATTTTGAGTATTGGGGACAATAATTCAACTTCACATCTTATGGTTGAAGGACATATTTCAGATTACGAGATGACTCCTAAAACTATCCCTTTTCATCATCATGATNACTCCTAAAACTATCCCTTTTCATCATCATGATTCTATGATTTCAATATTGAGTTTATTAGCTAAAGAATATTCAGATAGAGGTGAAAGTCCTATAAATGATAATTATCCAATTAGTGAGGTTAATTGCAAGTGCCAATTGCTTTAAGAAAGTTTATTTAATTAACACAAAAAGATTATATATTTAGAAAAAAATCCTCATTCAATAAAATTACATCTGAAACATATACCTTTTACAATAAACCATTTTTCCTAATAATCATAAAAACTATCCTCACTTTTTTCCTAACCTAATTAAAATATATTTTTTAGCTTAAACCCTCCAAAGCTTCATCACTAAATGCCATTTCCGCACTATTCTTAACAATCTTTTTCAAATCCTCATCTCCAAGACTATATGCATTAGCAACCAATTCATACTCTTTACTAATATCCGTATCAAACAACAAAGTATCATCCGTGCAAATCGCAATAGGATGGTCAAACCCATAAAATTTCCCAAAATGATGATCAACCATAGACCCCAATCCAATTGTTGCCATATTCGAACTAGGGCAAATTTCCATAGGTATTCTCAAATCTTTAACTAAATTCTCACATCTTTCAGATAAATAATTACAATGCCCAATTCTATCAGGTCTAAAATTCAATATATCAACTGTATCTTCCTCATCTTCAATCTCAGCGGTATGTACTGTTATTTTAAGTCCACTTTTTCTAGCTTCATTAAAAACTTCAACATAATAATTGAATTTATTTGCCATTGGGTTACCTGAGAAATCAAGGCCTACACATTTTTCGCATGTTTGAGCTAGATGTAAATTTTCCCAAGCTTCTTCTAAAGATTGGCTTCTGTTTATTGATATTAAGAGTTTTGCTTTGATTTTTCTTGAGTTTGAGGTAAAAACTGAGACAATCGTTGAGAGATATTCTTGTTTTGACATGAATTTTGTGGATTTCGGTGTGGTTCTAAGCTCGATATAAAGGCAGTTTTGGTTTTCAAAGTCTTCGAGGATTTCTTCGACTACTCTTTGTAGCCTAGCTTTTGTTGTCATTACAGAATGGACCCATGAGAAAATTTCAAATGCTTCTTTTATGCCAATAACAGCTGGGATTTGATATTCTTTGTTATCTTCTTGTAAAAACTCATGCAAAGTTGACCTTCTTAAGCATCCATTTATGTGTGCATGAAGTTCCTAGATTTGTATTACGATCTTTGGTAAGTTTTTACAATCCATTTATATATGATTTTGTTGTTGTATTTTTGATATATAGTTGTTGTGTTTGAGGTTTTCCAAAAGTTTTTTAAGATTAAAACTTAGGATTTTATAAACAGAAATTGGATTAGGTTGTTTATGAAAAATTTAGAATTTTGAGAGGAGGCTCATAAATATTATCGTCAAGCTTATAATCTATGAATGTTTTACTATACAAGAATGAACACTGAAAATTCTAAACTATAAAAGACTTGCAGTGATTTATATATGATCGGTGAAAATAATTGTGAAAATAAATTTCCTGATCGAAAGAGGATAGGCTATATGCAAAGATACATAAAAATTGATGATTCTTATAAGCTGTCTAGGTTTTCATCCAATTTAGGATGTGGTTATGAGATTTTATGCTGAATTGCCCTACAACTTAACTTATGCTGATGATCTCCTTGTTTGCAATAAAAAAACTCAGCAATCTTTACTCTATCAAAGACTTCTATTTTTTTTAGATCTATTTATTACTAAAATAAGTATTGCATACATATAAAACTTTGATTGTTATTAGATGGGGATTGCCAGAAATTTTTTCAATAAGATCCGGGGGAATAAGATGATTTTTGACTCTAGTCAGATTTGCATAAGGATAAAGTTGAGTATATATATAATCCTAGCACTAGAAATCATAATTTAAATCTTCGCCTAGCAAATTTCTAGTATTTTCTGTGCATTTATAAATATTAAAAAGCCTTAGGCTAACTTTTGTTATTAAATTCCTTTAATCATCAAGCTAAATTTTTATCAAGAGCTACGAAATTAAAGAGGATACAAAATTCGAATGCTGCTGCAAGTAATGACTAATCCTTATTGAGCCNATTAAAGAGGATACAAAATTCGAATGCTGCTGCAAGTAATGACTAATCCTTATTGAGCCAGATGTAGAAAATTACAGAGTCTACTAAAATTGATAGAGAATTGGCTATAAATATTAAATTTAAATTAATTCTGGAAAATTGAAAATATAAATTTAGAGACCCAGCAAAACCTAGCCTGTTCATCTAATGAAAATAGTAATGCATCATTAAATAAAATACTAAAGGATTAAAGGTCTTCAACTGAAAGTCAGAGCAATCAAAAAAGAGACTAGAGTGAGCCTGAAAATTTTACTAAAAATAATATCAATTTTTTGTGCAATAAATATGTAAAAAGTTAATAATAGCTAAAGTTTACATCACTGCAATAGACTATTCTTAACAAAAGCTGCGGCAAAATAAAAAATTATATAAAAGAATTAATGGAGAGAATTAAAAAAATACTTGTGAGAATCTGCATAGAGCAAGAAATTCTTCGCAAACGAAATAATTCTGCAGAGCATAGGTCTTAAATCAGTTAATACTAAAATAGACAGACAAATAATATTCCACTACTAGTAAATCTTAAGAATAAGCATAATACTAAATCTGTTTATCAAAATGATCAACCCCAATCATATTGACTCTGTATTTGCAATATTTAAAATAAACTTCTAGAATTATTTTTTTTTTTATAAGATGATTTCAGAATTCTTTGATTTTTTTATAAACATATTAATCATACTATTTTGCTATAAAAGATTTCTTAAGATTTAAAAACTAACTTTTTTCCAATATGCCATACACATTCACACCTCTAATATGAAATTACTTAAGTAGCTCAGGCAATATACAATACTCTAAATATATATGCTGACCTTCGATTTTAGAATTTTTAAACAAGTTCTAAGCACCAATTTAAGGTCTTGAACTCAGTTTATCTGGCACTGAAATAAAATTTATATTTCAAATAATATCTTGTATATGCTTCTAAAAAGATGATCTATTGTAAAATACAACCTTCTAAGATATAAGAAAGTAATTCACAACACAGAATAGCCAGAAACAATTACCCATGAAGATTAATAATATTTTTAAGTATTGAGACTTTTAGTATTTGGGATCAACTCAAACATCAATCAAGACACAACCAAATTTACACACAATTTCATGATAAAAACTATTAACTTTAATAAACCCCCCAACTTCAAATTTAAATCCATATTTGGCTTAAACCTAAAAAATCATATTCCTTACTTCACATCTTTATACTAAAATTTTCTAAATCCTCTCTCATCTTCTCCTAAAAACCTACACAAAAAAATCACAAACAAAGCAAAAATCTCAACTCACATGAAGCCCATTCCAACAACATAAAATCTACAACTTTCATAAAAAAATAAAAATACTCTATTCAATCCAAAAAAAAAAACCCAACTTCTAATTTCAAATCCTAACTTAACACCTTATTACTCTTAAATTTTAGATCTTTTCCAACCAAATGAATTTATATATTTTCCTATACAAAAATATAATTTGTATATAATCATAATACAATCTGGCCACTTAAAATAACTCCTGTTAGTGTATAGTAACATATCTAAAAACCCTAGAAGAAGGAAGTTCGAACCTTCCACAGGAGACTTTTTCTCCTTTATACACAAATAATAAAAAACTATTTTCCATATTAAAAAATCATCATCAAGCCATTCTCTAATTTTTTTTTTTAATTATCTTTAATACTTTTCGTAGACTATATTTAAGATAAGTGAACTCCATCCAGAAAAAGGATGAACTCTATTTCCTTTACCATTATCTTCGGTATATTGTTCCCATATATACCCTGTATCATTCCAAGAATTATTCACTGTGTTTATTATATTTTGACTTAGATCTTTATAGATTTTTCTAGCACTTTCACTATCCCAATAATGCTTTTTAAGACTTCTTAGGACTAAATAATTGAAATTAAGCCAAATTTCCCCTCTCCAATAGTTTTCTCCAGTTTTGAATAAAATATCGCTTTTGCTAAGGCTTCTAAGGCCATATGGACTCCAAAGGTATTCAGGGTTTTGAATGAAATCTAGGATTTTGTTGAAGCTTTTAGAATTGATTTTAACGTGACCAGTTATTAGAGGCATGAGGTTTACGTAGCCGATATGTGGAGAGAATGAACTTTTTAAAGATAGATTATGGCGTTTTTCAAGAGGCTGGGATCGAGAGCATTTAGGACAGTTGCAATGATCTGGAGTGTTTCCGCACCATCCAAATTCAGAACAACATGGAAATTCACTATACGGATTGCATTCTGAGCTTATTCCTAACGGTGACTGAACAGTTTTGCACTTATTATCTCCACGCCAATAATAAGCCTGTTGTCCAAGGTTCGTAACATATTGCTGGCCCATATAATCCTTAAAAGCCCCATCCTCATCTAAAAAATACTTCTCCATATCCAACATTTTTTCTTCAGACTTCCTAAAAACCTCCACATCCTCATAATCTTCAATTACCCCCGCAGTTCTTTTTAATGTTCTACACAAAGATAATAACCACATATAAAGATCTAAATGTCTTTCATTATCCCTAACTTGTAATCCTCTAGGATAATCATCTAATCCAGAAGCTAAATTATGATCAGAACTTCTTCCTTTCCACATTGGTAAACCCTCACTATTAATTTGTGATCCTAAAATCCAAAGGTACCATTTTTTCAGTTTTATATAGTTTCTAGATAAACAATTAAAAATAGGATTTTGAGATCTTGATTCTGGTGGGATACTTTCAAGTTTATCAAGAAAACTTTCGATTAAAAATACAAATGATGGTGGGTTTGCGATGCTCTTACTTTGTGGGATGAATTGAGATGGGACTCGAGTTTCTGCTGCTGGTCCTCTTATTTGTTCTCTTGGTATCCAACCATTATCATCCATTGTTCCAATCCAACTATCAAAAATATCAAGGCAAAGGTTAAGATTCCACTTACAAGCGACAAGTAAATGAAAACCTTCATCCCAAAGAAATCCTCTTGGAAACGATACTCTACTTGGAACAAAACTTAATAAAACACCTTCTTCAGATTTCACAATTTTATCATTATCAAGAATCTGTATTTTTCCTCTAAAATGCCCAAGTCCAGACAATAAATACCCAAGCACCCCATATTCAAAGTTTTTATCTTTTGGACTATCAAAAACCTCTTGAAACTTTGCTTCAAAATTCGCTGTATAAACTTCAACACTTGGACCTGAGAAATTATTATAACTGAGTTTTATATAAAAAGGTCCAGGGGTGATCATTTGAATAAAAAAAATGTTACTATCTTTATCTGATGCTGGGGTTAAAGTCCCATATGAGGTTTTTTTAGCCATAAAACTATCGTAAAGCCATTTTTGGACGAATTTCTTAACTTTCCATGCTTTTTCATGAATATCTTGTGTTTGTAAAGATCTTATTATGATTTTATCTGAAGCTTCAATTTTTAAATCAAATGACCCTTTGAATGATGAATCTAAATAGTTTATTGATCCTGATAAGACTGTGCCGTATATTATTATGTTTATAGGCTTTGGTTTGCTTTCTTGAGGTTTTGTTTTTGGAGTAGCTTCAAAAATCATATCCCAAGAGTTGTCTGAGATTCTCCAGGTTTGAGTGATTTCTATATGAAGAGATGGATCATGAGCTTTTTGTATGTAGAAAGTACCAGGGTCTGCGTATGGGACAGATAAGTGAATTGAATGATCAAGCATTTCATGAGAAAGTTTGTATTCAGTACCCCACATAAAACCAAGGTTTAAAGTTTCTTGACGGTCTTTTATAGCAAAGTAGTACCCAGAGTCTAAAATCCAATTGACTGCTGATACAAATTCCAACAGCAAGAATAAGTTCCTTACCATTTATTTATCTTTCATTGGCAAATTTATCTAACACCCATTCCTATAATATTTTTTATAGACACCTTCACCTATCATATTCTTCAAAACTAAAAATAAACATATCCCAACCTTTCACACTGATCTTTATATATAATTAATTATAAGGCAAAAATACCATACAAAAAAAAAATCTTATCCATATTCCCTTATATTCCTTTATATTTCTTATATATATTTTATAAAATCATTATCTTCCATATTATAATCTCCACATCTAAAACTCCACTTCAAACCAAACCTTATTTTCTAATTATAACCCAATTAATCATCCATTTAATCCACATAAAATCCTAAATCCAAACCTACAACACCAAAACATATCTTATCAATAAATATGTCTTCAAGTGATTACGACTACGATAGTAATCAAGACTCTTGGTCTGATCAAGACGATGTTGATGAGGCGCAGGTGTTAATTGAAAACACTTTTTACGAAGCTGAAGACGATCAGAAAAAAAACCCTCGACGTGCCCTTGAAGGTTTCCTAAAAGTTTTAGAATTAGAAAGTGCTAAACCTATAGAAGAGCAGCAATACCGTTTCAAAGCTTTAAAAAATGTTATAATACTAGAATGTGGTTTTGAAGAATATGAAAGAATGTGTCAGCATCTTGGAAGCATAATCGCAATGATGGATAATGTTGCCAGAAACGACGCAACAGAAGCAATAAATCAAATTCTAGATACTTCATCAAAAATAAATGACACTAATTATTCAATGAGAGTTCTTACAATGATGATAGACAAACTAAAAGAAAGCAAAAATTTCCGACTTCTTTTCAATACAAATGCAAGACTTGCAAAATATTATCTAGACAAAAATGAGTTAGAAAAAACAGCGAGTACAATAAAAGAACTTATATCTTACTGCCTTTTACCTGATGGTTCAGAGGATCCTAGTAAATCTTCAAGTTTGATTGAAGCTTATGCTTTAGAAATGCAACTTTGTAGTATAACAAAAAATGCTCGAAGGATGAAATTGTTGTATAAAAAAACTGAGGCTCTTAATGCTGATGTGTCTGATCCAAGAATAATTGGGGTTATAAAAGAATGTGGGAGTAAAATGTATATGAGTGAGAAATCTTGGGCTAAAGCGTTATCTGAACAATTTGAAGCTTTTAAGTGTTATCAAGAAGTGGGCAACCAAAGGGCTAAAAGTGTACTTAAGCATCTTGCTATGACTAGTATTTTGGCTAATAGTAAAATTAACCCTTTTCACTCACAGGAAGCTAAGGTTTATAAGGATGACCCTGAGATTATTGCTATGATGAACCTTAGGCTTGCTTATGAAAGCAGTAATATGCAAGAGGTACAGAGAATTATCACAGATAAAACTGCGAGGTTAGCTGATGATCCATTTATTCATGAGTATATGGATGATTTGCTTAGAGGTGTTAGACTTAATGTTTTATGCACAAAAATCAAACCTTATAAAAGCATTGGGTTGAAGTATTTAGCTTCTGAACTACAGATTTCAGTTAAAGATGTTATATCTTTGGTTGTTCAGTTAATTATGGAAGACAAAATCGCAGCAAAAATTGATGAAGTAGAAGAATTTATAGAAGTTGAACAGAAACACGATAAGACTCGTTACGATTCTATTAAAAAGTGGTCTGACTCGGTGTGGGGAATAAACTCAGGACTGTTAGAAAAAATTAGAAATTAGCACTAGTTAACTTTATAGAAGAACTATTATATAAATTCTTAGTTTAAAATATCTTAATGAATATTGTAAGTATTTTCCCTATTATATTCAAGGTTTTTATACCCTTGTATAAGCTTTTATAAAACTCTTTCTATTAGTAAAAAAAAATAAAACTACTATATCAAAATTTGTTATCTCCTCACAACTTCAAACCGAATATTTTATTTTTCTCAGTAGTTATTATAATTAAAACTTTTCACTAAAAAAACTTGAATATTCTACATCAAAATTTTATAATTATCTGTTTATTGTCCTATAAAAGTTTCTTTGGTTTCTAGTTTCATTGTTTGAAACCAATTTTAAAAATATTATGTTACAAAATGGGGGTAATCTCTATACTTTTTTACACAATTTATTCATTTATGATTCTAAAAAAAGGTCATAAATCTATTTGAGTATAATAAATCCAGCATATCTTTTAATATATAAAATTCCTAACATTTGCATATGTCAATAAAATTAATTAATCCTATATTTATTAAATAATCATGGGATCAACTTGTTCAGAATTACTTGGAAAATCATTGTGTTTCAAAGCTCAAGTCCAAGCAAAAGATCAAAATACATTATCAACGCTACAATTAACAAACCTATGTCGTAGATATCATGATTTAAAATACAGTAAATCTATACCTAAATCTAATGTTATTTGGGTATTAAATAAACCTTATTTCCCTTCAGATAAACTTTGGGTTCAAAATATTTCTATGGAAAATGGGACTTATACAGGAGAATTAGTAAATTCACAAAAACAAGGTATTGGTATATTTAATTGGAATGATGGGAAAATATATAAAGGACAATGGGAAAAAAATGTTCAGTGTGGGTATGGGAAAATGAAGTTAGGGGAGAATAAAGTATATGAAGGGGAATGGAAAGATGGAGTATATCATGGATTTGGGGTTTTGATAACTCCAGATTTGAAATATGTGGGTGATTGGAAATATGGGAAAAGGGATGGTAAAGGTCATGAAACATTATCAGATAAAAGTTCTTATGAAGGGAGTTTCGTTGATGGAGAAAAAAACGGCCAAGGGTCATTATTTTTTCCTGATGGAGCCAGGTATATCGGGGATTTTAAATCTGATAGGATTTGTGGATTTGGAATATATTACTGGAAAGATAATAAAAAGTATGAAGGGTATTGGCACAATAATAAAAAACATGGAAAAGGATTGATGAAATGGCCTGATGGTCAATACTATGAAGGAAATTTTGTCAATAATTTAAAAGAAGGTTTTGGAACATATGTTTTCAGTAATAGAAAAAAGTACACTGGGGAATGGAAAAATGATAAAATGCACGGCAACGGGGAACTTTTGAATAGAAATGAAATATCTAAAGGACTTTGGGAGAATGGGATATTAATTAAACAAACTAAAGAGTAAAATTAATGAATCTCTATTTTACATATAAATATAATCTGCTAATTTTAAGCATTAAACATATTAAAAACATAATATTATTATATACCTACTTCATAACTCTCTTCAAAATCAAATTGATTTTTGACTCCATCAATTCAATCCTATCATCAATTTTCCTTATTGTACTTACTAAATTCTTTTCAGTTTTCATCAAATGCATTTCAAAGTTCAAAATTTTTCCTTTCCACACTTTTTTTTTAATATGTCCTTCACTCTCACATATATGCAAATACGAATACTTATCTTTAGGACAAGTAATCGAAACAATATATTCCATCTCTAAAATTGTATGGATCATTTCTTCATAATTAAAAATATCTGCCATCATTTGAAACTCATCAAAAGTATCCCCAAGTAACGAAACAATCATATTCAGCATCAATATTAAATTAAAAATAACAGCAAAAAAGAATGTAAAATAAAGCATATCAAAATCTTTCATATTCATACTATCTGGTTCTCCAACAGCCAAGTCAAAAGAAACTGCCCAAAGGTTTTCAAAAGTAACAGAAAACTGGCCTAATAAACTGACTCGTAATAATCCAAAGCTTAAGGTTGAATATATGAAAATCAATAAAAATGATAATATGCTTTTTAAAGATTCAAAGATTAATCTAACATAATATCTTGTACTATCAGCAGCACGGAAACCAGTAACTCCTCTTAATGTATTCAATAATACTACAAACCATATAAAATATTGAGTATCAATTCTATAATAAATATAAATTGGTAATAACATTGTTAAGAGTCCTCTTAATATATCTATAATATTCCATAATTCCTTAAAGTAAGTATACCCAATTTCAGACATTTGAATGATTTCCCATATTATAAGAATAATATTTATTAGCCATAAACATATTGAAACTTGTAATGAGAAACTGTTTATGATAATAACAATTAACACTAGATTAAACCAAAGCATAAAAGTATTGAAATAAATGAGTAAAGATAAACTTCTCCAACGTGTGCGGGCGAAATATTTTATAAATTCAGTCCTATAAATCTCCTCATTTTTACATTCATTTATTGTTTTGATGAAATTCAAACTAGCTTTTGAACCAATTGCTGATGGAATTTCAAAGAAAAATCTTTTAAGGACAAGTGGGACATTATCAGCACCTTTATATGCAAAGTAATCAATTGTATTAAAACTTGTTTTTTTATTGATAAAAGCATATGGCAAACTTTTATAAGGAACTCCAAAAAATAAGTCTACTTTATTAGAGTATATGCATTTAGATAAAAAACAATCAAGTAAAACTGATGAACTTTCTATAATACTTGTAAAATCTTTTCTGATTGCATAGAAATTCTGTTCGTATAAATATTTATCTGACCCTGAAGAAATTATGCAAAGTTGGTTAAGTAAAAACTTTGTCACTTTATGATGTTTTCTTTTAATTGAATAATATATAGGTGTATGTTGAAAATAGTCTGATCTCATTATAAGTGTCTTATTTTTAGCAAAACGTTCTATGATTTTCAGATCTCCTAAATACGCAAGAAAATGTAAAACCGTGAATTTATGCATACCTATCACTATGTTTAAGGATTGAAATGATGATAATCGATCATGTCTTTTAGACCCAAGTGAACTTATTGCATTGAAAAAATCAGGCGGATTTTGATATAATTCATTATTGGTTTCATCAAAAGTTATATCTTCCAATTTCCACAATCTTAATGTCCCATCACTTGATACACTTGCTAAAGATTTTCTATCAGAGCAAAATTCTAATGATTGAACTTGCATAGTATGCCCTATTAAAGTATGTTCTTCTCTTCTTTCAATTGTATTCCATATTTTTATTGTAAAATCTTCTGAAGCACTTGCGATAAATTTTTCGTCAAAACTAATACAAATTGACTGAACATCTCTTTTATGCCCAGAAAGTGTATATTCTTCAGACTGTTCATTGATATTCCAAATTTTAATCAAGGCATCATAAGATCCACTAGCTATAAAATTCCCATCACTGAAGAATTTTACTGATGAGATACTTTTTTTATGTCCACAAAACCTTGCCACAAGTTCTCCAGAATTGTATTTATAAATAAGCACTTCATTTTTATTAGTTCCAATTGCAAAAAAATTTTTAGTTTTGTTAAAATCAATTGTATGAATGCTACATCCTATATCATAAGTTTTTTCAATTGTACCTTTTTTTATATTCCACACTTTAACCGTATGATCCAAACTACCACTTAATACATATTCTCCTGTACTATCAAAGCAAGCACATCTTGATTGATTTTCATGCTCTTTATGCTTATTTTCTATTTTCCTATCATTCATATTCCATATTATCACAAAATTATCATTTGAACAGCTGATAAGATATTTTCCACATCCTGAAAACTTTATAGAAGTGATGTTACTTTCGTGGCCACTTTCTTCATAATTTATGAAAAAATTTGNTCACAAAATTATCATTTGAACAGCTGATAAGATATTTTCCACATCCTGAAAACTTTATAGAAGTAATGTTACTTTCGTGGCCACTTTCTTCATAATTTATGAAAAAATTTGGAATTTCACATTTGTCTTTTATAGAATAAACATAAATATAAGGTCTATCACCTGCACAAACTATATATTTCCCATCAGGACTAAAGGATACTAAAGTAAGTATATGGTTTTTTTCCATAATAATCTCTGGTTCCTCTTGCTTTAAATCCCAAATTTTTATGGTTTTATCTGACGAACCACTTATAATCTTGCAAAGTTTTGGGTTAACCCATAATGAATATATTGAATCAAAATGGCCTTTTAACTCGAACATCTCAGATTTTTCTGCAATATTTATGATTTTTATTGTTTTATCAAGAGATGAAGATACAATAAATTCGTCATTTCTGCAGAACATAAGGGCTGTGATTTTATCTTTATGAATCTCCATACTGAGGAATATTTTTTTGTTTTTAATGCTGTAGATTTCAAGACAATAACCTTCACCCACAGCAATTTTTTTTCCTTTTTGGCTTAGAGCAAGTCCTATCAACTTATTCAAGGACTTATAAAACGTACTAGTAGATTTTTCTTGATCAAAACTCCAAATTCTTACAGTTTTGTCATACGAAGAACTAATGAAATTTCGTTGATTAGGAATAAATTGAACATAATTAACCAAGTCAGTATGTTCATTATATACTCTATAAGGGGAATCATGATTATCATCCCACACACGGATAGTAAAATCGTTAGAGCCACTTATAATAACACCATCTTTATTATATGATAAACTCATAACTTCGTCTGTATGGCCAGAATATTTCTTTTTCAGAATTCTTGTACTCATTTCCCACACTAAAATATTTCTCCCACATGCCCCTATTAAAGTTTGATTATCAATACTAAATAATAAACTGTAAAATTTACCATCACCTTCATATTTATCTATCATTTTCAATGTCCCTGCATCAAATATTAAACGAGTTTTGTCTTCAGAACCAGTTGCCATATAAATTTCGTTTGATGATACTGTGATACATGTTATAGTTTCAGTATGCATATCAATAATATTTTCTACTCTTTCTGAATACCTTTCAGTAAAATTTCTATTGTCTTGTGCTTTAAGAAATGATAGTTCTTTTTTTATAGTATCTAATTCATTTTGAGTTGTTACAGATAAGTCTCTATAGTCCATATCACAGCCTTCAATATCTTCATAAGCTAATATAGTTGATTCCATTTATTATTTCATTTTTTGTAGAAACATGCACTTATTATTTAAAAATTGACAAAAAAACGTAGGCTTTGGGTATATTTTTCCAGTCAGATTTGGAAAAATTAGAGGTTTACGGAATAGGAATAATATTTTTTATGAAGTTTTATATCTGACCTTAGATGCCAATAAATATATACTTTAACATGCTGAGAATTTTATATTATACATATTTTTAGGAAGACTATATTAAATGTTTTATTCAGTTATTATTAAGATAAACCAAATTTATATGTAGTTATCAGAAATAGACTATAAGGAAAATACATAGTTGTTTATATATTTTTTATATTTTTAGATAATTAAAATGTATACACTATATATGATATTAGTTTTTTGATTTTAATTGATGTGAATGTTTTAAGAGATTATATTCGGGATTGTTTTGAACTTGTCATGAAATTATAAATTTAGTTATTAGACTTTAAAATTTCTGAGGTTAAAAACCAGAACCAACTTAACAATGTATGAGTATTTTTCTATAAATAATCAAATATCAATAAAGGATATAGAAATATATAGTTTTGCTAAAGAATGATTAAAATTTTGATTCCTCTCTTGTAAATATAAATTTAAAGTTTTGATATAATGCATATTGATATATAAAGCGATGTGAAAAATATGTATTTTAGATAGTTAAGCTAAGACAGTTCAGTAAAAATATGACATATTTAATTTTATTTCTTATATGGCTAATTTAATATATTAATTATATAATTAATTAAGTTATAAAAAGGAATATTGGAAAGTTTTATTTTTTTAATATCATGTTGATTTATTATATTCTTATCCAAAATGTCATCATATAATAAGCAGGAAATCCTTATTCATCAACAAAAGCACAGAGCTTAGTTTAAATCCTTGTATTGCGAGCTTTTAATTTAAGATCAACCGAATATTTGATTTTTGAAATTTTTGAAATATGCCTAGTCCTTATCTCCCTGCTTTAATCAAGAAACATTTTTTGGAAATATATGTTTTCATTAAAAGTTTCAGCATGTAGATCTATAGCTTTATGAGCAAAATAAATTATATACAAAAGAATATTATGTATATTTTATATGAAAATCTTTATCAAGTTTATCTTTTAATATTAATCCTTATTATCTTTTAAGTATTCGATTTATCTACTTTCCTTTAACTCTATTGACAAATTTTTTTTTTTATACCAAAATAGGCATTGATAAGCAACATAATTTTGGCAATATTTTATAAATTTTATAGTCAAATCAGAAAAAAATGATATGTTTTAATTAGGCTATTGAGTAAAAAAATTATGATTTGTATTTTAGTTTATATAAAAAGTATAAAAATTTACTTCAAGAATCATCAATTGTAGCAAAAGTCCAGTTCTGCAAATATCTCAACTCTTGATCATCAGGAGGTTTTTCTTTCATATGGAATTTAGGGACAAAAGCTGGAGTAATTTTGTTTTTTGGCACTAAAGGTGGGATAAGTTCTTTTCTTAGCACTACATCCCAGTCAACATTAGCAAAAAACGCATGAGCTTTTATTTCTTCAACATCATCATGTGTGCCTAATCTTTTTTCTGGGTCTCTTTTTAAAAGTCGTTTTAATAAACTTTTTGCTGATAAAGAAATTCTCGCTGGGATTCTAACTTTAGCTGTTTCGATGTTTCTGAATAATTGTTCACGGTTTGTTGAATAAAATGGGGGAAATCCAATAAGCATTTCATAAAGTAATACGCCAACTAAATACCAGTCTACTGCTTTTCCATGACCTCGTCTTCTGATCATTTCAGGGGCGAGATAGGCAATTGATCCACAAAACGAACTAGCAGAATAATTGTCATCAATACCTTTCTTAGAAAGCCCGAAATCAGTAAGTAAAGCATGTCCATGGCCATCAAGAACTATATTATCAGGCTTTAAATCCCTATATATAATCCCATTTTTATGTAGTTCACCAAGTGCTAAGATAATCTCACATATATAAAACCTAGCCATATCTTCAGTAAAATGTTTCTCTTTAGAAATATATGAAGTAAGTGTACCTCCTGCACAATAATCTAAGACTAAATATAGTTTATCTTCAGATTGAAAAGCAAAGTTCAATTTCACTATAAAAGGATGGGTTATTGTTGTTAAAACATCCCTTTCAACCATAGCGTATTTTATCATGTTTTGACCTAAAATTTTCTCTTTTCTCAACACTTTCATCGCATACAACTGCCCAGTTTCTATCATTTTTACCAAATAAACTTCACCAAAACTCCCTTTACCTAACACTTGTATAGCTTCAAAATCCTTTTGTGATACTTTTGACCCTTTTTCTGTTGACATTAGAGATTTTTGAAAGTCATAAGATTTTTTTGTCTCGGTTCTAGTTGGTTCATTAGCTTTTGTATCTTCGGTTATTTGAAAACTTCTATCGATTTCTTTGAGTTTTTCTATAGTTATTGTACTGTTTTTCATTTGTAAGAGGTCAAGAGGGGATTTTCCTTTTAAGTTTTGTTCGTCTAGATTTGGGAAACGGTTGAATAAGTATTTTATGAGTTTGATATTGTCGCTTAGGACTGCGTAATGAAGTGGTGTGTTTCCTAAACAATCTTTAGCATTCAGTAAAGCCCCATTCCTAATCAGAAGCTGGGCAACTTCACAATGTCCATTCTTACACGCTCCATGTAGTGGTGTACACTCAAAATAATCCTTAGCATTTAAATCTAACATCTCACCATGATCAATCAACGTCTGCACTACCTTAATATTCCCTTTCTTAGCAGCAATATGCAATGCAGATTCCTCATACTCCCCTTTAGAATTAACCTGAGCAATCATATTCCCATAATTACTTACCGAAAGGACAATCTTACATAATTCCGAATCATTTTCTGCTGCAGCTTTCCATAGTTTTTCATTCATTTTCTGTTTTTTCCCATAAAATTCCTTAACAGAATTTGAGTTTCGATCTGTAAGTGTAACATAAGAAAATTCATCTATAAAGTTGTGATCATTTTCGTTTCTTATATCAATAAATTTCCCTGAATCTAAATTTTTAATCTTGAAAGCTTCATCATTACGAGGTTTTAAACGTGTAGTTTTTGGTATATGTTGAACATAAACATCATCATCTTGTTCTGTATCTTGAAAATTTGTCCGAATTTCAAGACAAGATTCGTCAGCGATTATTGGATTTGCAGATTCTGGGTTATAAGTAATATTAACCCGGCAACACCCGATTTTTTCAAATACTTTCCGAAGCTCTTCAACGATTTTTTTTTCCATTGTTTTTTAAGTAATAAATAATGGCTTTGGATTTGATGCATAAATAGATATTTTAGGCTAAAGTTTAGAAGATTAATAGAGAAGATATGGGGTTTTGAGTTATTTTTATATGTTTTCCTGTGGATTTTATTATATTTAGGTTGGGGTTTAGTAAATTGATTGTAATTGTTTTGTGTATATGTTTAGGATAAGATTTGTTTTGACTTTTAAATGAAAATTTTAATTCGATTTTATATAAGAAAAGTTCATAGAAATTGGGTTTATTATGCTTTTTTGATGGGGTTAGAAAACATAAAATTTATGCTTTGAATAACTGAAAATATGTATGATGAAGAAAAATATCAAATTTAGGTAGATGATATAAAAAAATAATTCTGTAACAAAATTGTGAATTGGCGAGAAAAGGAAAAGCTCCTAATAAAAGTTAAAAAAATAATATCAGAAATTTGAGAATATAAATTGGAAAATTGAGGAATGCAAAATTGTTTCTTTTTCTGTAGTTTATAAATAACTTCTGACTTCATGTTGAAGGTGAATTTAATCCTGAAAAGTTAAACTTTTCATAGATTTTCTATTCATTGCTACTAAATAATAGACAATTATATTGGTTTTTTGGAAAATTTGCATAGTGGCGTTATCAAATTATTTTAATATTTAAATATCCTTGTCATAGAAATCGATTGCTTTTCTTAAAAAAAATAATTACTAATCTACTTTGAAAACTTTATATCTCAAAAATGTATCTATATGTTTATATTTTTAATAGACAAATAATGAAAACTATTTCAAAAAAAATCGTGCACTTTGAAAACTCTTTACTATTTTTTGATAGGAAAATTGTATAGAATATTATAGTTTACTAGACTTTAAGTAATACTCCTTCAACATTTTAAATCATAATCACTGTATCTTATATTCAAATAAATATATAATGGAACATCTTTCTAAAAGATACCGGGTTTTAGGAAGTGCTTATAACCTTCAGCCAACTTGCGGAAATTGCCATGAAAGACTAAAAGAAGATAATTCCTATAGTTTTATATGCTTTGATTGCATAAAAAATAACCCTCCGAAACTTTCTGAATCAAACTATTCTAATTCAGCTATTGTATGCCAAAAATGTATTCAAAGAGATTACAATTTCAAATGTACTTTATGTCGCAAACCACTTGATACAAATCCATCTCCAGTCATCAAAGCTATTCATAATTTTATTAAAGTTTTTTGCTATAAACATAAAAACAAAAAAGCCAAGTTTTTCAATGAAGAAAGTTTGCTTACTTTTTGTTTAGGATGCAAAAATAATTACGATAAGAAATGCTATGATTTAAATGATTTTAATCTTTATCATTACCTTGAGAATTGTTTTAAAGAAAAATTTAATTGTTATAGGAAAATCATTCCACCAGAAAGAAGAAAAATGCTTATAACATATACAACACAAGAACTTTTAGAAGCTTGTAGATATTTTTCTCGAATTATGAGTTTAAAATGTGAAGAACATTTCAATGACGCTTATGAAATTGATACAAACTTAAACTTATATTGTTTAAATTGCAAAAAGCCTCAAAAAGAACTAATAAAAATAAACAACAAATCTGAGATTACAAGAATTCTTATAGAAAATCTAAAAGATTTTGCCAGGGCCAATAAAAGCAAATATTTGAATAAACTAACCTTGAGCATTCTTTTAGCTGGAACTATTGACAATAAGAGAAATAGTTTTGAAATCGCATTTGAAGAAATAAAAAAACTGAGTTGCAATACTAAAGAAGTTTATTCAGAAAGATGTGCTGTATGCAAAAATCTTATCAGTGAAGGGACTAAAAAAGGTATTAAGGCTTATTGTAAACATATTATATGTTTTGAATGTATTTATGTTAAACATGCAGAAAAATGTCCTATTGATTATCAAGATATTCAACCAAAAAAACAAGTCAATAAAACACTTATTAATCGTATTTACTGCCATCATATGCATTTGATAAAAGATAAAGTTTTTAAACTCCCTTGCACACATTTGTCATGCCAAGTATGCTTGACAACTGGAAAATGCATAAAATGTTTTTTTACGTTTGATTTTTTCGAAAAAAAAGTTAAAGAGTATAAAAAATCTAGCGATCTTATAGATTTCTATTTAATCAAATGCCCAATACATTTAGAAGATATTGAGTGGTTTTCATTTGACCCATTAACTATGTATTGCCTTAAATGCAAAAATAATTGTATCACTTCTGGGGAGAAAAAATTATTTTCCTTATCTGAAGACAAAAAAAATGTAGACTATAAATTTATGATTACAGAACTTGATAAAATAATATTAAAATGCATTAGACTAGCTAAAGATAATACAAGAGTGCCCCCTGAAATAATAAAATCAACACAATATTACAATATTCTTGACTATAACAATCGATACCATCTTTATCGACTTCTTTTATCATATGGCGATAATTCTATTATAAATACTGAATCAGAAGAGTATATCCGTTTTTCAAAAATTTTTACTTGGGTTTATGGAACAAAAAAAATTTTTACAATTCAAGAAGGTGAAATTATTGGAGTCAATATAAATGTAAGTGAAGATGTGTATTTAGATGGGGTTATAATATTAGGAAAATATATAATGAATGTGAATAAAAGTATGCCAATAGGATTTAGCATAGGCTGGATGAAAATTAAAAGAAGTCATAATGAAGAAGTAGAAAATGAAAATGAAGGGTTTTGGCAAGAAAATAAGCTTATGCCACAGAAATCTACAGATGTTAATGCTTATGGGATATACAATGAACAGATCAATAGGGTACGCTTTGATAAAAGGATAAGATTGAGTTCTCACTTTAATTATGATATCATGATTACATTAAGCCCAGGAGATTATTATCATGGAGTTCCTTATTCTCATGTTCCACATGATATTTTTACAGTTCAGAGGATAAAAAATATAGATAAAGGCTATGTTGAAAAAGGCAACTCATCACTAGGAGGACCTCTTTACGGATTTATGTTTACAAGGTGTAAAAATAGAATCATATAAGCATATCTCATTAAATTTAATTTTCATGACTAAATATAAAAACCTAAAATTCCTATACCTTTATATATTTTTCACAAATCCTCTAATTTTTTTTCTCAAAAGTGCCTTTAAATTACTATTACAACAAAAATATTTACATATCAAACTAATCTTATACCAACTTTTATTTTATAATATGAAAATTATTAAGCAGAAATACAGAACGTTAGGAAGTTCATACAACTTACGACCCAAATGCAGCTCATGTTCTCAAATCTTACAAAAAAACAAATCATATGATTGTATTTGCAACAATTGTTTTATGTCTTCAAATCTAGTTTCTCCTCTTGTAAGCCCGAATTCTTATCAAACATCTAATTATGTTTGTGAAAAATGCCCTAAACCAAACTGTAGATTATGTTCTAATCCTTGTCAAAATGATATAAGTGAATCTGTTAATGCAATATTAGGTTTTATTGAAGTGAATTGTTATAATCATCCTATGATTTTAGCTGATTATTTTGACCCAAATACATTTTTAACGTATTGTATTGAATGTTATAACAAAAATATTTCGAGGGATTTGAGGGACTTGGAAAATTATAATCTTTATTTAGAAAACCTAGAAACTTTCAGAAGGCTTTTTGTTAATCATAGGAAGAAAATTTGTCCTGAAAGAAGGGCAAGTTTGATTCCTTATACTACACAAGAATTACTTGATGGGATTAGGTTTTTGATAAAAGTTGAAGAGATTAAGTGTGATGAACATTGGATAAAAGGGATACTTTTTGATGATGAATTTAAGGTTTATTGCCATAACTGCCAAGTTCAATCCAAACCCACCTACAACATAAACAGTGAAAAATCTTCACTTAAAATCAAAGACTTAATAAAAGACCTAGCAAAAACCTCATCATTTGAAAAACTCANCTTAATAAAAGACCTAGCAAAAACCTCATCATTTGAAAAACTCAACAAATTTATCTTAAAAATCTCCAACAGCCGACAAAACTATACCTATAACGAATTCTCAGTCAACATCATGCTTTTAGAAGGTCAAAAATTAATAAAAAACCCAGAAATAATATACCGAAGGTGTGTCTACTGCTTAGAAAAAGCTACAGAAGGTAAAAAAAAACCTATAATCCTCCAATGTGGCCATATAATGTGCTTTGAATGTATTCATGTAAAATCAGCTGAATTTTGCCCAATAGATAATCGTCAAATTGAACAGGACACATTTTTAAACTTTAATAATACAAGAAATATGCCAAGTATTATCAATAAACTCATATCTAAAAATGGAAACTTATATAAAGCTTCTTGTACACATATTATTAGTGAAGATGAGATTTTTTCTTCGAGGATATGCCCAGAATGTTTGTTTCCTTATGATTATTTTAGTCATTTTTATGGACAAAGTGGTGTTGGACGGGAAAATCCTTTAAAAATACATGAAAAATCTTTGAGACTTAGGGATTTTTTTTCAGTTAAATGCACTTTTCATGATAAAATGATTTGTTTTTTGGATTTTAGTAAGATGAGTTTACATTGTGAGAATTGTTTGAAAGGGATGAATGATAATTCGAAAAATAAAATATTGAGAATTGGGGATTATTTGGAGGATTTGCATTTTCTGGCTTTAGGAGAATATTTTGGGGATATGCTGAAGATGTTGAAAATTGATTACAAACAGAACTCGGTGTTAACCAAAAAAGCGAGTTATTTTAATGTTTTGCCTTATCAAGAGAGGAATGAAATTTTGAATATGATTTTGTTGATTGAAGGGAAAATGCTCCCATTGGATTATATGGATGATTTTCATGTTTTTGAAAGGTTTAAAACCATTCTGCCTCAGTCCCTATCTTCAAGAAAATTATACCATGTCACAGAAAAAGACATCCAAGGTTTTAATATAGAAACCAAAAAAGACATTTTTTTAATAGGCTTTTACATATCCATGAAATACATCATTCTATATGAAAAACTCAAATTTTATAAGCAAATAAAATTTGTAAAAATAATCAAAAAACAACTTTCTCAAGATTTAGATAATCGACAAGATGCAATAATAAGTGAAGAAACATATGAAGTTTTTCTATATAAGGATAACAATGAAGAATTCATATTTTTCCCTAAAGCTTTATTTTTACAAAGAAATTATAACTATGATATTATTATAAAACTACATCCAGGGTATTATGATACTGGCCTTCCATATAGCAAAATACTTTCTGATATTTTCACTTTTAAACCTTTAAAAAATATCCCTACACCTTATAAAGAACTTGGAAATTCAGCTATAGGAGGACCGATTCTAGGTTTTATATTGAGAAACTTTAATGAATAGTTTAGTATTTTATTATAGGATTTCAGATTAGATTTAATAAAAATGCATGAAATGAGGTTTTTATAATTCATATCAGTTTAATAAAAAATATCCCAATATGTAATATAAAGTATATAAAAAAATCTTATTTCTAATGATATAAAACTCAATAAAACAAGACAAATTTATTATATTACTCTATTTTATATCTCTAATTCAATATATAAATACTTTTTATATGCAACTCATAAAAATTTTATTATTCAAACCCAGTTTTCTTAATCATTTCCCAATAAAAAACCAATTTTTTTAACTACTCTACTCAATCTTTATAGGCTGTACTTGTTTAGATAATCTCCTATTGAATTTTCTTTTATCAAAAGCTATATTTTTAACTTCTTTATCCTCATCTTTCCTTTCTAAAATTTTCTGTATAGCTAATTTGCTTATTATATCAGCTTTTTCACCGATTTCAGTTCTTGTTAATGAAGAAATATCGTTTTTCCTTGTTGTAAAAGTTATGGTTTCGGTATTGTTCTCATCACATAAGGCATTTTCATCAATTTTTATGTCTTCTTCGTTTTCATGATTTTCGATTTTTATTGGAATTAGTGTCCCATAGGTCGCCCTGGTCTTTATGAATTCAATTTCAGCCCCTTTGAGTGTTGATGATTCGAGACAACCCATATTTTATATATGAAATAAGTTAAAATTAGGTAGGATTTTAAAACGGGTGATATGTTGTAGTTGGTATTTTTGTCCTTAGGATAAGAGATTTTATATTTTTGCTTGTTGGTTTTATTATAATAAATTTTGCTTTTTCGATAGTTTTACTAAGGGTTTATCTTTGGATTTTTGAAAAGATTATGGGTTTTATAAAGATAAAAGGGTTGCTTTTGATATTGTAAAATATATTTTAAGGCTTGTAATTAGATTAAAGGTGAACAGGGTTTTAATGCACTTGACAGTTTTATAAAATGATCCTATTAAAAATTAGCAATAATGTTTGGGATACTTTTTCCTTAGATTTAAAAGGTATTTAGTGTATTTTTAAATGAGTAACTGTAAAAAAAATAGTTTTTAGAATTTTACTTTAGGTGCTAATGATTCATAAATGGACTTTCAGGGTTTTCGCTATTGAAATATAACATTTTCCTAAAAATTTTGGAAAGCATGCAAGTAATTTCCATAGCATTCTGAGAATAAGAAATAATATTTAAATGGTAACATTCATATAGACTAGTGCAAGTTTCAGAGCGGACTACATGATCCAACAGAGAAGAGCTAAAGAAGGTGAGTTGCAAGGTCTTCACGGTTACTTGCAAGATGACCACAAACTAAGGCATAAAGCTCATTGGGAAGCCAAGTCAGATAATATAGTAACTCAAGCGAACTTTACAAAAAGGTTTCAAGAAATAAGAGCGGTGCATTCTCAACAACTTGATGCAAGAAGGAAAAAACTTTCAGAGATTTTTAGAGCGGAGGAAGAAATGTATAAGAGAGAATACATTGAAAGACAAGAAACTCCTGAAGATATAAGGAAGAGAATGGCTCAAAGACTAGATGAACTTCGTAGTGTAAGAGAGAACGAACGAAGACAGGAAGTTCAGACTAAATACGATCAGCGTTGGAGAGATGGTGCTGACGAATTGCGTAATCAAGAAGGAAAACTTGCGGCAATGCATTGCCGCCTCCATCAAGAGCAGCAAATGTGGGAAAAGGAGCAAAACAATCTTATGCACCAAGAAGAAGAAAAAATTTTCAACGAGTTATGGATTGAAGACAAACGACGCAAGGATCAAGAAGAGCTCCAGCGTCTACAGAAAAAAGATGAACTTAACCAAGAGCGTCTAAGTTACTTATCCTGGCAACGTAGTATCCGTGAAAACCAACGCCGAGCTCTAAACGAACGTGAGCAGCTCGAAAAGCAAATGCTCAACGAAGAATGGGAACGTGAAAAGCAACGCGAACAAGCTATAAAACGTGAACGTGATCGAATAATCCGCGAACGTAATCTCGAAATAATCCAGCACAACGAGTTAACAAAACAGCTCAAAACCGAAGAAGAGCAACGAGAACGTGAACTTGATAAAATTCTCATAAACGAAATAGTAAAAAAAGAGCAATTCGAAGAACAAGCTGAACTAAATGAAAGAGTCCAAAGACGATTAGAAGCTAAAGAAATGATAAAACATTACAATCTTAGAGCAAAACAAGAAGGTGATATGGAAAAGATGATTGAAGAATATGCTAAAGCTGAAAATGATGAACAATGGAGAAGATTAGATCAAAAATGGGAAATGGAAGAAAAAGCTCGTATAATGCTTATGACTGAAGTTTATGAAAGTAGAGCTAGGGAAATTGAGTATAGAAAAAAACTTGCTGATGAAGAAAAAGAACGTGATCGGCTTGAAAAAGAAAAAATTGCAAGGGAAGTTGCTCAAGCTGAAGAGTTAGAAAGGATGAGAAAGACGGCTTTAAGGATGAATAAAGTACAAAATCAAGATCATTTAAGATGGCAGATTGAAGATAAGGATAAAAGGAATCAAAATTCAATGCAGGAAGAAATGTTGGAAAAAAGAGCAGCGAAGATGGCGGAAATACAGTATCAGAGGAAGATTGATGAGGAGAAGAAAAAAGGTATGGAACTTTTGGATGCACTTAGAGCACAGAGACCGTATTAGTAAGCTGGATAGGATAAGTAAGGACTTTTTAATATGGGTTTTTGGAGGGGTTTTGTATTGAGAATATATGATGATTTTAGATTAGTATGGGTTGATGATGATTGAGGTTTAGAGGATTTAAATGTGAGGAAGTGGTTATTGTAATGAAGATATGGGTTTTTAATGATATTAAGATAGTTAGATTAAAAAATTGTAGGTTTTTTGGTATGGAGAATTTTTTATGGGTTCTNGATTAAAAAATTGTAGGTTTTTTGGTATGGAGAATTTTTTATGGGTTCTTGCATTTGGTACCTTTGCAGATTTTAATATTATGAAATTTATAAGATAATGAGGTTGAAAAAAATCTGCTTTTGAGTAATTTTGGGTTTAGTTGCNTTGCATTTGGTACCTTTGCAGATTTTAATATTATGAAATTTATAAGATAATGAGGTTGAAAAAACTCTGATTTAGTAATTTTGGGTTTAGTTGTATTATCTTGAATTTCGGTTAAATTCGTAATATTATATAATTTTCGCATAACAAGGATAGAATTATAGTTTTAATTTTAAATCATATATCCTATAATAATAAGGATAAATTTACTAAAAAATCCTCAAAAACTACACATTATAATCAATAATCTTCCAATTTTATCTTTCTTATAGCCATCAACTTCTCCCTAAAAAAAGAATAGCACAATCGCTAATTAAATATCTCCTCTCACCTTATTTCCTATACACCCTAACCCAATAAACCTAATCTTTAAAATCTTTAATCACCTAATCCAAATTATCAACATTATATAAACCAAATCATTATAAAATACATCAAAATTTTCAACTATGATTATGCAAAAAAAAATACCTCTTACTCCCTTTTAACACCCAATTCTAAATCATCAAATTCAAAAACCTAATCTTAAAAACTTTTTGTATTATTTACTATAAGTATACTATAAACTGTTAACCTCAAGGCCTTCTTTTTCATTAATCTTCATCTTTTTATTCGGTGTCCCATCATTAATCTTCCTAGCTTTAACAACAAAACTTTCAATAATCAATGGTTTGATATAATTCGCATCTTTTGGTGCAACGACAAAGAAAAAGCATCCGTTTCTAAAATGTGATGTCACTTCTTTTATAGCAATTTTTCTAAAGAATAATGTGCTATTACCTTGTGCTTCTATAGTACCTTTCATGATTTTATCTCCTGATGTATTGATTTTCATTAGTTTTGGTGGACTTTCAGTAGTAAAAAGCATAACTTTGAAATTTAAACTTTCTGGAAGGACAGCTTTATTGCCTTGTGTATCGACTATTTGTAGTAATAATGAAAAAGCTCTTTCTTTATAAGCGGGATTTGGTAATTCACTTACAACTTGTAGTGAATATGAATGTTGAATTTCTTCGCCACAGAGGATTTTCTGCAGCTGGTTTGAAGTTGTGACTTCTTCGCCTGGGGAAGATGTGGTTGTTATGGTTTGTGAGGTGTTTTCGGCAATACTCGTGATTTTTTCTAAGGCGAATTTTGTTTGTTCAGCGATTGCTTTGATCATTTCGTTTTGCTGGGCGATGATTCGGAATAGAGTCCCGAGTAAGTTCGTGTCGACACCTGGGGTAAAGGGAACTGGCATTGGTCTTATGATTTCTGGGCTTGACTTCGCCTTCCCACAATTGCATGTGCCGTCTCTAACTTGGCATATAAGGTTAAAGTTGCACATATATGATTTATAAATATGTGGCTAAAAATAAGTACATTTATCTAAGGGATAGATTAACACAAAAATTAGAAGTATGGAATTCTATGCCTAAGGACAAAGACTTTTTTGCCCTAGGGTTAAACCTGTAGGAACTAAAGAACTTTTTGTAAAGAGAAAACCTTTAACTTATTAAATGGTTTAAGTGAAAATATGAGTGGTAACAGCAAGGACGAAAGGCTGGCTTTCCGGGTTAAGCTGAAGATATCATTAGAGTTGTATAGAAGGTATTTGTATGAAAAGCACAATTTTTCTTTAATAAAAAATATTTTTTTATACGTCAAAGTCATAATCTTTGCTACTTTTACTATAAAACCAAGATCTTCTTAGATAATAAACAAGAACCTCACTGTTTATGTTATTGGCCAGATAACATTTTTAGTGGTCTATTGGATTATAAATGACCTTTTAGGATAGATTTAGATAGATTTTGATATGCATATAAAGTTTGGCAGGACAAGTGAAAAAAATTATTCTCAAAGTCTGCCATTATGTTTTATGAACATTTGAATTATAAGTACTTTTATTGTCTGAACTTAATGTTGATCATATCTAAAACTAAGTTTGGTGAGGNATTTTGATATGCATATAAAGTTTGGCAGGACAAGTGAAAAAAATTATTCTCAAAGTCTGCCATTGTGTTTTATGAACATTTGAATTATAAGTACTTTTATTGTCTGAACTTAATGTTGATCATATCTAAAACTAAGTTTGGTGAGGTTTGTATATGTAAGATTGTTATAGTAGTAATAATACTGTATGAATCTGCGAAAATTTATTGTGTTTATATATTTTTTAAGCAAATAGTAAATCCATTAGACTAAACTCTAAACTTTATCCCCTATTTAATATCAACATCATCCTAAACCAAACTTTTTCATAACTCTATATAACTAGCCCATCCTCTAATCTTCTAAAAAATGCATACCCTTCAATTCTACCTATTATTCTTATATCATTAGAAAAACAGCATATCTACTTCTAATAGATCAAAAAACTTATAAACTTCTTCAAAAAAACTTATAAACTCCTTCAAAAAATCCTAATCAAACTAGATAAGTTTATATAAAAACTAGATAAAAATATAGAAAATGTCAGAGCCAAGCAGATACTTTGGTAGCGTTATTTGATAAAAAAACAGTTTTTTGAAGTATTATTTTAAGTATCAGGATAAAGTTGTTATGAAATTTGAGTTCGCGATTGTACAAACAGTGGACTAAGACTCTTAAACCAGAATTATTATATAAAAAAAGCATTTGAGGTTATTTTCTTTAAAAATGAAATCAAAACCCTTGTCAGACAACTTATAATTGCTTTAAACTATATTCATTCTTTCACTACAAAATCCACTATCCCAGAACTTAACCTTTATCTTATAGTATATTCCATGCAAGCATCTTCCCATCAAATATATCTATTTTCCCTCATTCCCTTATAGCATACACAAACATATAAATTTTAATGCAATTCTTGCTCATAAAAAAAGGGTACCAAAAAAATACCTTAAAAAATTATGTGATCTTATATACCCTTGAGTTAAAAAAAAAAAACTGTGAAGGGTAAAAGATTAAGCTTTTAAGAAGCAAAACTGATGTTTTATCTTGCAGTTTAATATTTTAGAAGTGATATGATTGAGGTATAGAATTTAGATAAGGATGATTTAATAGAATTGGTTATTGGGATGAGTAACACTTTTTATAGAGATTTGATTAGTCAATACATTGAAGAAGATATGGGAAAAGATTAAGTTTTAATGATCTAAAGGAAATTGTTATAAATGACATTAGCGAAGTTAATGATTATTAAATGGTTTGAGTTTTATGATTAGAGTTGGTGGGTAAAGCAAGTTGGGTGTGAGGAGTTTTAAATGTGAATAATTTATTTTCATGTGAAATAATTCAACCCTAAACTAAAACCAGGAAAAAACTATCGACTTTTATACAAAATCTTCAAAACCAAACCTTTTCTCCTTTCCCATTATATCCAAATCCAATTTCTCTATCATCTGCATATCAAAGCCTATCGTAAAACTATTCCAACCAGGCATAAAACATTTTCCTAACATAAGTAAAAAATATGAATTCAATCGATAAAAAACAAGTTTCTTTAGATGACTTCGAAATAATAAGACTTCTTGGTAAAGGTGAGTATGGTAAAGTGCTTTTAGTGCAAAAAAAAGATACCAACGAGCTTTTCGCTCTGAAAATCCTCAAAAAAAAGGTCATCAAAGAAAAAAAACAAATCCAGCACACACTGTCTGAAAGGTCAGTACTTCAAAAAACTAAGCATCCTTATATTGTGCATTTACATTACGCATTTAGAACAAAAGATAAACTTTATATGGCTTTAGAATACTGTTCAGGTGGTGAACTTTATTATCATTTGAGTAAATTTAAACGCTTCTCAGAAGACAGGGCACGTTTTTACTCTGCTTGTATTGTCTTAGCTTTAAAGTACCTTCACTCCTTAAACANCTTCTCAGAAGACAGGGCACGTTTTTACTCTGCTTGTATTGTCTTAGCTTTAAAGTACCTTCACTCCTTAAACATCATATACCGCGAGTAATTTTTACATAGTCTAAAACCGGAAAACATAGTAATAGACGCCCTTGGGTATCCAAAAATCACAGACTTTGGTTTATCAAAAGAGAATATTTCAAGCTTTGATGTTACTAGAACAGTTTGTGGAACCCCAGAATACATCGCCCCAGAAATTATCCTCAGACAAGGCCATGGACATTCAGCAGATTGGTGGTCTTTAGGTTGCATCATTTATGAAATGCTTGTCGGACTACCTCCATTTTACGTTGAAGATCGTCGTGAAGTATATAAAAGAATCATCCAAAGCCGAGTCAAATTCCCTCAAGCTATCAATTCAACAGCCGTTGATCTTATAAACAAATTATTAATCAAAGACCCAAGAATGAGATTAGGAGCTGATGGTGGAGAAGAGGTCATGGCACATCCATGGTTTCAAGATATAGACTGGGAAGAACTTGAACAAAGAAATATAACCCCACCTTTTGTCCCAGATATCAATGATCCTAAAGAACCTGTGTTTTTTAGTGAAGATTTTGCACATAGTCCAGTTGGAGAAAGCCCTAATATAGCCACGTCGCCTGGCTGTGGGCAAACATTCCAAGGCTTTTCTTATAATGGTAGCGGGGATTCAGCTGTTATGGACCTCGATATATAAATTTTAACGAGCTTTGGTTTAAAGATAGGAAAATTCTTAGTTTGAATGTTAACGAAAATGTAGGGTTTAAGGGAAATAAAGTGGATAAAGGTTTTTGAAGTGTGGATAAAGGGTTTAAAGGGTTTTTTTGTTATAAATAATATTATTTTGTACCTATTCTTGGCCTTTTTGTAGGCGAGAAATCGCATTTTGGGGTTATTAGGTTATCTTTAGCACGGATTATGGCGATGGAAAGCCTTTCGATTTTTTTATGTGGCCTTAGGTTTTGATTGTCTTGACTGCTTTTTCGTAAAGATATTGTAGGAATTAAATGCTTTTTTTTTAACTGAATTTCTTTGAGTTCTTTGATGTAGTGGGAAATGGCTTCGTTATCGTTTTCTTCAGTGCTTTGGGTTAGATGAGGACTTGTTTCGAGGTCTTGAATGGATTTAGCCTGTATCATAAATATTATAAGGATAAACAAATGCAAATATGGATTTTTGTGACAAGTAAAAATATAAAATTGATTAAGGGTTGTGTTTATTATTAAGATTGAAGTAAGATGTGGTTTTTATGGGGTGTTAAGCTTTATTATAGATTTAATATATGAGTTTTTAGATAAACTATCAAAATTATATAATGAAATAAGCACTTCATGAGAAATACTGATAAATTTATTGAGATTTTTATTATGATAAAAATTATGGATTTCGAATAGAAGGTTGTTGACTGAAAAGTATGAGTTTGTAATTGATTTTTTTAAGAATTTTTTAGAGGAGTAGGAAATTTCTAATAGAGGGAAAGTATCATTTTTTTTAAGAGAAAAATTTTTGTAATGATAGCCTAGAATTTTTTTTTGACAATCGCAAACTTGAAGATATTTAGAAATTTATAAGTTTGTAGAAAAAATAGTTTAGCTTGCTGATCGATGGTTATTGAAACTGTATTTGTAAAATTGAATTGTGAAATAAGATTTCTACTAATATTTTATGGAAAAAGTAAATTATGCATATCTATCATCAATATTTAAAAAATTAATCTTTATATTCAAATTATAATTTACAATATCCTATCCTAATCTACACAAAACTAAAACCTTACATTAAATCATCACTCAATATCTTAACAAAACCCATGAATTAAGATTCTATAATAATATGGACCCAAAATTACAGGAGAAAATATATCCTTTTGAGATCCTCAAAAAGCAAAGCCTTAATGAAATTAACAGGTCAGAGTCTCCAACAATTAGTCCTTTAAAATCGCAAAGTAGCTTTCCTAACATCCATTCACGATCTTCTGTTCAGACTTCACAAAAAACCAACAGTTTGACCAGAGATGTTTCTCATAGAATGGACTCTAGCATGAAACTAAGGTCGAATTTCGAACAACAGGAAGCTAAACTTTATGAAATCCTTGGGATAAAGCAAAATATTAGAAAACTTCCTGGTTCGTTACAAGAAATACAATCATCTTTAAGAGAATCTAAAGAACCAGATAAACAAGAAGAGTTCCTTCAAGATTTAGAAGAAATGAAAACAAGAATCCTTAAACGCAAAGAAAAACTCTTACAAAATGTTTTGAATGAAGGTGGACTTTTGTATAGGACTCAATCAGGACTTATACAACCTCAACTGACAAATCTTTATGATCATATATTAAAAAAAAATAAAGGATCTATAACAGAAATCCCAAGAGTAGATTTAGATTTAGGTGTACCATCAGGTCGTAAAGAAGTTGAGATTATTATAATTTGGTTGGAATCGATGATGAAAACATATGTTGAGGAACCTAAAGATTTGATGCTTGAAGAGAAAGTTAAAAGAGCTCAGTTGATATATACAACTTGCTTTAAAGAAGTTATAAGACAAGTTAGTACTCAATGTTTAGAACGTGGTGTATTAATGCAAAAAATTTGGAATGCACATATTGATATAAACTGTGTAAAAGAAGACACAAGACTCAATGAAATTGAAAGTTTAAAAAAACGTCTTGAAGCTTTTATGTTAACTTCAGGAACCCGTCTCAAAACTGAAATAGAAAAATATGAGAAAACAATAAGTGAGTTGAAAGAAAACATAAGAATCAAAGATAAAGAAATCCGTTTATTAAACATGAAAATAGATGAAACTAAAGCCCAAGCCGAAAGAGAAATGATTTTCTATATTGGGAAACAAAGTAAAAGCACAATGGCATTAAAAATGCCTATAAAATTAGATGAAAGGACTTATGATAATCAAGACGGTACACAAGATACAAAAATATCTAATAAAATACCAGTTGTGATGTTAGGTTTTTTTGATAATGAAGGGTTTTTTCATAAGCAAAAAGTTATCCAGCCATATAAAGGTATTAATGCTACTAAGGAATATTTTGATGAAGTTATTAGAATTGTCGAGTATTATGAAAAGGAAACACAAATGATTAGAATTGAAGAGAATTTTTTAACCCAAGAGATACAAACAGAATATGATTTTTGTGATAGGTCTGTACAATATCCAGATGAAAATGGTTTTGGATTTTATAAACAAGATGATATCGCAGCTAATTTGCCTGAAAAAGTTTTTACTGCTAATTTTGTTTTAGGGAGAAAAAGTATGATACCTGAGAAAATATTTATTTTTAGTAAGAATTTAGATGAAGGTTTTTCAGATTCTGATAGTTTGAATGATGAGGAAGATAGTGAAAATGAAAAACATAAGAAACGCTATGTTAGGTCAAAGTCAGTGAGTAGTAGTATTTCAAGAAGAGGACTATTGGAAAATATAGATTCCGAACTGCCAGAAGGGGCGATTTTTATGTCCAAACTCCAAAAAGACTTGGAAAACTTTTCTACCAAAGCCCTGAAATCTGCATCCAAATCGAAATCCCCATCAAAAAACCTCAAATCCAAAACCCTAAAACCTAAACGTCAGGTAAAAACTTATCCAAAAAAACTTCAAAACCCAATCCTTGAAAACCAAACCAAAAAAGGACCCTCTCCAATACAAGCAAAAAAGCCAATCACAGAAGAAAACTCTTCAGCTGAAAACGAAGAATCAGAAAAGTCCCAACAAATCTCAGAAGACGAAATTCCAGCCAAAAAGCCTTTAATCCAAATAAAGCCAAAAAAAATCCCACAACGACATTCGCAGGTTTATAAAATAAAAAACATCCCAAAACAATATTCATCATCATCAGAAAACTCAGTAAACGAAATAGAAAAATCCCAAAACTCAACCCCATCTATAAAATCCCCTAAAAATCGCATGGTTAGAGCTTCTTTACCAGTAAATTTTATATCTGAAAAAAAAAGTAAAGCAAAAACTTCAAGGGATGATAATAAATTTTCTAAACAAGTTAGGAAAATATCAGAAATTGCTGAAGATAATGAAAGAGGCTCAGATACTAGTGAAGATGAAGTTCAGGTAAAAGTTAAAAATAAAGGAAAAATTATAAGAAAATCAATGATGCAGTACCCAAGGAAAAAAGACTCGGTATTTGAAAGTTTGCAGAATATTAAAGGGCAGGATGATAATCAGCGTGATTTAAAGGATAATATAAAGAAATTAGAAAGGACTATGACTGAAAATAGGAATTTTAAAGTCCAGAAACTAATGAATATACCGGAAAATATAGAAAATAAGAGTAATAAATATTGTCAAACAGACCATAATGGTGGGTTTTATAAGGAACAAATGTTAAATCAGATTGTTATAATGCCTATTATCCAAAAAATCCTTAAAGATATTTTTAATGATCCAACAAGGAAAATAAACTTGGTTAAAGATATGAGTTTTATAAAAAAAACATCTGAACTTGGGACGATTTTAGTCAATTTACTACCTAAAGATCTTTTTAATATAGAAAACCAAACTCCTGTTGAAGTAGAAAATTTATCAGAAAATAAACCATGTCAAACTGAAGAAAAAGAAGAAGCAAAGATCATTTCTTCTACAGATCCTGAGATTCCTAAAGCTCTAGTGCCAAACACCAAAGCTAAAACCAAAAAGAAATCTCGTAACATCCATGCTGCTAGTACAATTCGTAGCCGAAAAGTCCTTCAAAACCCTCCAATTGAGCCCTTAGCAAAATCCCAAAGTGCTTCAAAATCCCAAAATACTTTAAAAAGCCTCAAGTCTCATACAAAATCCAAACCAATCAAAACCCTTGTGATCCCAGAAGAATTCGCATTAGGCCAAGTATCAAGAAAAATCATCCTCACACACCCAGGTCAAAAACTTTTACAGCAAACAATCAATGAAATCCAAGCATCTCAAAACGTCCGAGTTGAAGTTAACTTAAAATCCTTAATGAAAATCATAAACTTAGTCTACACTGAAAAATCTTCACAATCTCGAGAAAATCCAAACTATGCCAAATATGAGACTTGTATGATATTATATGATATGCTTACAAATCGATATGGTTTGAAAATTGTTGCTGAAAACAAATTCAAGCAAATAATCCATTCAAGTTTTTATTATAAAGACAGTCTTCTAAGAATTAGAAATTTCGCTAAATTCTTAGGTTTAGAAGGAGATTATCAGGTTGAAGATTGGAATTTTTATTTAACATGTAGTGATGTTATTGAAGGGGAAAAATATGGGAAAAATATTTTTAATGAAGATACAGCTGTGGATCATTTTTCTGTATTACAAAGGGTGATACAATGTGTTCATACAATTTTTGATGGGAAATTACCTGATGGGGATGTAGAAAATATTATAAGTAAAGTTGTGGATATGAAAAATGATGATAATACAGGAATGGGTAAGAAAAGTATAGGTAAAAATGTTATAGAATGTGTTAATACTGATAAGTTTATGATAATAATGTTGGGGTTTTATAGGAAAATTAAGGATAAAATACAGGAAGTTTTGTTTGAAGATTTGGAGAAAGAGGAATTTGTTAATGAGGAGGAATTTAGGAAGTTGATAAATGGGGTTAAGGAGATGGAGAGTGAGATGTTGGGGAAAATGTTTGAGAAATATTGTGTTAATAAAAGATTAGATGAGGAAAAAGTAGAAAGGGCGGTTAAAGGTCGTGCGGTTTTTGCCTTAGCTTTTGAGTATGGGATTACTGATATTAAAGAACTTTTTAAGTAAATGTTTTTAAGAGGTTATGATGATTAGTTTTAGGATTTAAGATTTTTAGGGATNAGCTTTTGAGTATGGGATTACTGATATTAAAGAACTTTTTAAGTAAATGTTTTTAAGAGGTTATAGTTTTAGGATTTAAGATTTTTAGCATGTTTTTATGTATGAAATGAATGGTTTTTTTTATGAGGATTTTAGTATAAGTTAACTTATTTCTAACTATTATAAACGTCTCTTAGTCAGCCCAATTTTACATTCATTAATCACTATGAGTAAATACCTATAAAAAATCCACACAGCAAAATCTAATCCTGGACTAAAAAGTAGGGTAATCAATTGTGTCGTCATAAGTCCAGTCCTATTAACACAAACTCTATTATTAACAAACTTCTCACAGTTTTTAAAATTATGCCCTGAACTAACCAAAATAGCTGCGATTTCATTCATAACCAAAGATATCAAAAAATAAACATAAAATGCATGAACTATTTTCTTAAAATATTCAAGTCGATTATAATAATCAGCTTTTATAGCCCTATGTCCACTTATTGCCACATAGATTTGCATAATAAATATTATCAAAGCTTGATAAAATACAAAATGAAAAGGATCAATGAACCAGGATATGATTGGGATTATAGGAGAGGTTATAAGCATTATGTTACAGAATTTTTTTATACGAGTTAGATTTTCTGCAATTTCTTCTTCTAAAGTTTCGTTGTCTGGAAGGACGTTTCGAGGGTGAATTTGGATTTCGGGCTCTGCAGAATGACAGGTTTTTTCTTCTTCTTCGGATGGGATAATAAGTTTGTTGTATCGTGACATTTTTATTAGGTTATTGGAAAATTTAAGGCTTCCCGAATTATAAATAAATCGATTAATCTACTTACCGTGTATATTGATTGACCTACTGTCTAGCTGTAACAATGTATTTAGAATATTCATCAATCATATGTCTTGAGATATTAGCTTTAACTGAGTTTTAGGTGCTGAATTTATAAGAAAACTTATAATAATAAGTTCGATAATCCATCTGATGTTTTTAACTATACCCCAGGTAGTTTGGTACATATTTTGCAGATTTCCTTAGAGTCCTTTAGGATGATAAAACTTAGTGAAAAATTGAGTTTCTATAGGCTTTAAAAGGATATTTTTTAGANCTGAATTTATAAGAAAACTTATAATAATAAGTTCGATAATCCATCTGATGTTTTTAACTATACCACAGGTAGTTTGGTACATATCTTTGCAGATTTCCTTAGAGTCCTTTAGGATGATAAAACTTAGTGAAAAATTGAGTTTCTATAAGCTTTAAAAGGATATTTTTTAGGTAGAGTTAGTGATAATATAAAATAATCACATTCATAAGAAGCCTTTGCTGAACTATTTATATATCAACCCTCTACCTTGAAATATTATTATCTACAATATTTACAATGTATTTTTCAGGAGGATTGCAACTGATATCTGCTAGATTTTTACTTTAGACTACCTTGGTTTTTTTTATANCTCTACCTTGAAATATTATTATCTACAATATTTACAATGTATTTTTCAGGAGGATTGCAACTGAGATCTGCTAGATTTTTAGTTTAGACTACCTTGGTTTTTTTTATAGCCATTATTTTTACACTAATTCAGTATGTATTAGGTGCTTTTCATATTGAAATTTAGATAATATGATGTTTATTAAGATGATAAGTTTTTGGTTAGTTGATTTTTTAGGTTGAGGATAATGCAAAATTTGGGGTTTAAAAGATGGGGACATGAATTTTATGATTGCGAAGGAAAATTATTTATAAAGCAATTAAACGAATTATAGAAAAAAACGTGTTACAATTTTATAGATAAATAATATTATGTGGCTTATATATAAATAATATATTTTTATTGTTTATATGAAGAAACAAAGTTATTTACACATTTTTTCTAGTATTTTTTACTAAATTTTTTAATAATAGCCTAAGCTTTCTCAGTAACAATAACTTGACATTTCAATATTCATTTTTATTATCACACATAACAAGTATTAAAATATTGTATGGTTTCCAACTTTTAAAACCCTCTATTATTTTCCTTATATTTTTTTTACATCATTTAAAGTATTTGCAAAACTCTTACTTTACAGCTTTATAATTTATATAAACTTTTTTTGATAAGCTAAAAAATTATTTATTATTTTCCACTATTCTCCTTAAGATCTTCTAACCCAATTGAAAAAATTGTATTTTTCTCTATACAAAAAGATAATCCATTCTTAAAAAAAAACTAGCAGGATTTGAATTAATAATGGCCAAAAAACTCCAGCTCTCCGAACTAGAAATCCTCCAAACTCTAGGCACAGGTATAAACTAATTAGGTTCTTTTGGTCGAGTTCGTTTGGCACGAATCAAGCAAACTGGGGCATACGTAGCACTGAAAATCTTAAAAAAAGCTGAAATCCTAAAGCTAAAGCAAGTTGACCACGTTATATCCGAGTTTTCAATCCTTCGTACCATAAACCACCCATTTCTAGTGAACCTTCTAGGTTACACCCAAGATGATCGTTACTTATACTTTGCCTTAGAATTTGTTCAAGGCGGTGAGCTTTTCACATACTTGCGTACAGTGGGCAAACTAGATGTAGCTCATGCAAGACTATATGCCGGACAAATTGTAATTATGTTTGAATACATGCATTCTCTCAACATAGTTTACAGAGACTTAAAACCAGAAAATCTTCTTATCTGTGCTGATGGGTACCTGAAACTGACTGATTTTGGCTTTGCAAAAGTTATCGAAGGAAGGACTTATACGTTATGTGGTACCCCAGAATATCTAGCCCCAGAGATTTTACTCAATAAAGGCCATGGGAAACCTGTGGACTGGTGGACATTAGGGATCATACTTTATGAAATGAATGCTGGGATTGACCCTTTTAGTGATGAAGACCCTATGGCGATTTACCAAAAAATTCTAAAAGGAAAAGTCAAGTTCCCAAGGAGTTTTGATGCAAATGCTAAGAGTCTTGTAAAGCATTTGCTAGTAGCGGATTTGACTAAAAGGTTCGGGAATATGAAAAATGGAGTTAATGATATTAAGAATCATAGACTCTTTGCAGGTTTTGACTGGGTTGGTTTAGTACATAAAAGTGTTAGAATGCCTTATACGCCTACTATAAGATCACCTAATGATAGCTCGAATTTCTCAAGATATCCAGATTCTACGACCCTTAGTCCACCTGTAAAGAGAAGCGATGACCCTTTCTTAGACTGGTAATTTATGATTAATATGATTTAGGGATAATGTGCCACAATGTCTGGCCTGAAAGGCAGAGGCCATCAGGAATTGGTTGTGATTCTTTCCCATTGGTTGGAAAATACAGCTAATGGATAATTATTATTAGGAAAAAATATGCAATGCTTTTAGGGTTTTTTGGTGTATGGGATTTTTAGAGAGGAGTCTTTGAGGTTGGGGTTTAAACTGTTTTTTTCTTTGAGGAATTTCTTCTCGTCGCTGGTCCATTCAAGTTTTCTTGAGGCTTTGCCAATAGACCACCCAGGTTCTCCTTCATCTTTACTTTCATGATTATAAGTCCCAGGTCCAGGTACAGACTTCAAATATTTATCTTTTAAATCCAAATGTCTACTTTTAAACGTAATTTTACTTTTAACCAAAGTGCTCTCTTTCTCATAACTCCCTGGACCAGGAAGTTCATCTTTTTCTCTACAAACAGTTTTTTTTGCAGTTCCAAATTTATAGCAAGGTGCAATCAAACTTGCCTCTACTTTATAAACTGGTCCAGGACTTGAAGTAACATCTTTAAAAACATTTTTACTTGATTGTCCAAATAAAAAAGTTGGTATATGTCTTGGAGCTTCTGGACTATAAGCCGCAGGTCCAGGTCCTAAGCTTTTTGTAGTCCTCATAATTTTAGGATGTATAGATATTTTAGGACCTTCTCCAATTGTACTTGGTAAATCATAACTTTCATGACAATCAAGGCTTTTGGCAATATCTATACGTTTAGATCTACCAAAAGATGTACAACTAGAAGGACGAGATTGAATTGTATATGTTCCTGGTCCTGGAATGTTATTATTTTTAATTTCAGGACGTTTAGATATTCCAATTATTATTGAAGAGTTTGATTTTTGGAACTCTGGATTGTATGAGCCTGGGCCTGGGAAGGATTTTTGTAATTTGTTTTCGATGTCTTTAGATTTACCTGATATTTTGAAGCTTTTATTACTTAGACTGCTTTTGATATCGTAAGCTCCGGGGCCTAATTCACCTTCTCTAGGTTTGGGTTTATAGTATGGAAGGGAAAATTTCCAAGGAGTTCCCATGTATTCTTGAGGGATTGTATAACTTCCTGGACCTGGGAGGTTGCTTTTAATTGTATCTGGACGAAAGTTGTCACGTTTAGATATACCCATAACATAAGATGGGATTCTATTTTCAGGAATTGTGTATTGACCAGGTCCTGGTCCTGCACTTTGTGAGCGTTTTTTGGGTAGGGTTTTTCCTTTGATTGTAATAAAAGGCCCTTCACAGATTTTTGAAGGAATTTTATAAGCACCTGGTCCTGGGACGTCTGTTACTTTGAAAAATGAGCATCTGTCATATGGTTTAGCTTTTTTCATTATTTATTAATTAGGGTTAATGCTTTATTAATGAACATATATTACTGTTAGGCTTTAAAATTTAAGCAATAGTTAGTAGGAAAAATAAAAAAAAAGTAAAAAATGATATCAAATCATATAAAAATTTCTTTTCAAAACCTAGTGTAAATTCGCTTATATGTTAACATAAGGATTCGCATTATAATTTTAGTATAAAAATGATTACTTTTGAGGTATTTTTTAAATTCTATCATAACTACTAAACTAATTATTCAATATTTCTAATATGATTGCATACAGTGCATTTATTCCCATTGTATACAGCCTTGCACCTTATGCATTTTACTAAACTCTTTTTCTCATTAACTTTTTCTTTAGAATTAGAAAATTTCGCAGCGTTAAAATTTTTATCAATATTTGGATCATCCGATAATTGGCTTTTTAAAATTTGATCAGAAATTGAAGTTTTTGTATTTAGATTTGAAAATGAAATAAATGAATCTAATTCATTGGAATTCTTCTTTCCATTGTAAAACATATTAATTCCTTCTGGTATAAGACTATTTTTATTTTGAGTAGGGCTTAATTTATTCTCATAGTTTTGCTTTATAATTTGAGTTTTATAATCATAAGATTTATCAGAATCCATACCTATGACTATATTTTGAGAGACTCTAAAAAATTTCTGACTGAAAAAATCGTTAATTTTAACAAATTTTTCTATAGGATCGACTTTAAGAAAGGTAACCTCAGTATTATAAAATTTTTTCGCTTCTTGAATCGACATCTTGCGAGCTAGTAATTTTTTTATTAATTCTGAATAGACTAAAGCTTGCTTGGTAAACAATAAAGCTGTTTTATTTCCTTCATTTATTAACTCTATGCAAAGTTTAGATATGCTTGTCACAATTTTATTAGAATTTGTATTTAATAGTTCAATGCGAGTCTGTAAATTTTTACTAAATTTTTCTATAATTTCTTTAGTGACAGGACTATCTAAATTATTAAATGATGATGCTGTTCCTTCCTCCACGCAACTCATTAGATGCGTTTTGCATAATAATATCTCGTTATCAGTAACAACCCATTCGCTATCATTTTCACAATACTTGCAATTAAACATTATAATATCACTATTATTTCAAAGTAGTTATTCATCATTTAAATATTTTAATATCCCCAAGACAAAAAGACTTCATTACATCCTAACTCTTATTTATACAGCCTTAAGGTATCTTACAAAATAACTATGAACAACAAGCGATAAAACCTAATTTCAAATATCTTACCTATCTTACCATATATTATATAATTTAGTTATATTAAAGCCTTAAATTATTATCACCCTAATACAAAAATTTATATATTAAAACTTCCAAAATACACATCATATAAAATCTAATTCAAAGCATATTAAAATACCCCTCATATCGAAAATCTTAATCCCAATAATAAAGCAACATTTTTTTTAAGCACAAAACAAATCATCTAATAAACCCTACAACTTCTTTCATCTTCAAATCCAAAACCAACTAGTCCCTAATCATTCCACACCCTAAACTTAATTTCCATAACTAACCATTTATAACTACTTTAAATTTTGGTATAATCTCTACTATTATCCTTCATACAATACCAAACAATACCAAATACAAGGGCAATTCCATAAATCACACCTATTGCAATAAGCCCAAATCCAATCCAAAACCCTGATTCTTCAACTTTAGGATAATGAACTCTATAAAAAGTTGCACTTCCTTCATCATGATCAAAAACTGAGAAATACTCAATAAACAATCCTTGTCCTAAAATCCACTTATCCCCTTCATAAAAATCAAATGTACAATATTCGCTTTGATATTGCATATAATTATGAGGGTCTATAATAAGAATTTGTCCTTCTACTAAGAATTCTATATTAGGGAAATCTGCGAAATCAGATCTACATTGACAAGTTTGATTTTTACTATCACAATCATGATCTTCTGCAATAATAGATCTAAGAAGGGCAATTTTGTCTGATGGGCCAACAATACCTTCTTGTTCAATTGCCAAGTTAAATGTGCTATTTTCATCTAAAACAATTCCTTGTAAGCTTATGTTAGAAAAACTACAAGTCCAAGTTTCAGTGTTTATTGGGATTTTTATAGCTTCTTCAGGGTTTTTATCTTGATCAGCTCTATCTCCTATAGTTAAAACCATATTCCAAAGGTCGATACTAAAAACATTAGCTTCGATTTTCTGTTCATTTTTCAAGGTATTCAAGAAATTCTTACTATTGTTTTTTGAGTCAAACCAAAGAGGCAGCACAGATCTGTCGTATTTTGAGTCATCATCAAGGTCGACAATATAAAAACTCTGATTATTAGCAATAAGACTGCCAAATGAGACTTTATCATAACCAAGCTCGACTTTATCATCTCCTAGCATATAATCATCATTAATTTCATGATAAGTTTTAGAGGCTGAAGAGTTATAAAGACTAATTTCGCTTGGATTATCTTCTTGAACTGAAGCAAGGATAAGGTCTTTTTTATCATCCATGACTAAGATCGCAGAAATGTTTTGTCCAGGCTCTCCAACTTGGATAGTCACTGCGAATAAGGTCTTTGCATTTTCGATACCATTTGAAGATGAGGTTGGTAAAGCTTGATCTTCTAGATGAAGAGGGTATTTTCTAAGAGAATATGCTAGGTTTATGAGAAGAAAGAGGTACACCATTTATTTGTGTGGAGAATATTAGAGAAGCTAGGGTGAATAATAAGAATGAAAATTTGGAAAATGATTAAGGGATAAAAAGAAGATTAGGTTTGGGTTAGAAAGATAGGGAATTTTATGGGGTTTTAAAATTTTCGTCATGAGTTTTAGGGATTGAGATTAGAATAAGGTGTAGGTAGTATAGGGAAATGAGTAAGATATAGGGTAAAAGATTTTATGGAGAAGGGCATATAACTTTAGATTTTTGAAAAGGGATAATTGATTTGGATTTGTAAGTTGNGATAAGGTGTAGGTAGTATAGGGAAATGAGTAAGATATAGGGTAAAAGATTCTATGGAGAAGGGCATATAACTTTAGATTTTTGAAAAGGGATAATTGATTTGGATTTGTAAGTTGGAATTCTTTATTTAGGGGATTTGATGAGTAATGAATTGATTTATGATAGGATNGGAATTCTTTATTTAGGGGATTTGATGAGTAATGAATTGATTTATGATAGGATTTGGTTGAAGTTGATTTTTGGTTAGAGGATTTGGAGAATTATTACTTGTAAGATATAAACTATATGTTTATAACTTTCAAGATTTGGTTATAAGACAGATTTTATGTAAATTCCATTTTCTTATTATGAATTTAAGTATAATTCTTTAATAAGACTATAAAAGTATTTTAGAATGTATAAAGTAAGAGTACAATAGAAAAAAATATTTTTAGCTTTCTTATTTTAGTTCTACATGAATTCTCAATTGCAAAATTAGATATAAATTAATAACTTATGCAGAGTTTAGCATTATATAATATATAAGGCTTTATTTCTAAAAAAAACTTAAGCTAACTAGAAGGTTATAACTTCTTCTTGAAATAATCCAAAAGCCATCGAACTAAGTTACTTTTTTCAAATAAGTCATCGAAAACACAGATTTTTTGCAAATCAAAATCTCTAGGAATTCCTTTAGATTTCATTATCATAATTCCTTCGAGCATTTTATCAAGACTTTTATTGACTTCTATATATAATTTTTCAATCTCATTAATTGAATTGCTAAAAAAGTAGGCAGTTTTTTTCTTATATTCTTGGATTTTTTTAGCATAAGCATTTAGTTCAGCATCATTAGATTTTAACAAAAGCTTAATTTGATGATTAGTTTCTAGATGCTTATCGCCATGATCTTGACATAAATAACAATTATGATTATCATGACTAAGGCAAATGTACTTAGCACAGTTTTTGCAATTTTCAAAACAAACAAAATTCATTTTCATTTTTATGCCTAAATCATTGATTAATAATCTGATATTATTATGAAAACAGTAAATTTTGTCTAATTTTATCTTTTCATGATCTTGAGTTTTTGTGATATCTTTTAGTTTTATATCAGTTTCTGTATAATTTTTATATAAAATGATGTTTTTATTGGCATATTCGTCTATTGTTTGCTTTTGATTTTCAAGTACTGTTTTTTGATTAGTTATAGTTTCGTTGAGTATAAGATTTTCGTTAGAAAGATTAGTTATTTCATCATTTAATTTTTGCATTTTTGCTTTGAGGTCATCAACTTCATAAGAAAGCTTTTTATTTGTCTTTATTTTATCTTGGAGATCTGCATCAAGTAAAAAATTCTCTTCTTGAGCTTTAATAATATTATTCTTATAAATAATTGCTTCTAACAAAAATTTTCTCCTTTCTTCATCCCATTTTACCCTTTCAGACACAATTTTTTTTAAGCATTTTTCATAATCTTCTTTATCTTTATCAATTTTATCTTCAAGTCTCTTAATATCAATTTTCAAATTTTCTATATAAAGTATTTTTTGTTCTATTATTTTATCTTTATCGGTTGGATTCTCTAAACTTTGATAGGAATAATCAAGAAAATAATCATAAGGAAATAAGCAATCTAAGCATCCTTCAGCATATAAAGCATCTTTTTGACTAATAACATGCGAGCATGAACATTTGTATTGAAGATCTTTAGTATCACTTAACATATCAATAATTTTTAGAGTTTCTTTAGTTTTTTTATTGATTAAAATCATTTGTTCATCTAATTTTGTATCTTCAATAGGGCATTTTTCAGCTGATTTTAATCTAACGCATTTTAAGCACATTATGTGATTGCATTGCAAAATTATCGGTCTTGTCTTTTCTGTTGAAGCTTTAGCAAAGCAACTGACACATCTTTGGCATGACTTGTCTGGATTACAGAGGAGTTTTTTACCTTCTAAAATTGATAAAGATATAAGGCATCCTTTGGGTATATAAGTTAGTTTGCGGTTGATAAGTTTTAATATGAATTTATTTATACACTCAAATGAGAGTGTTTTAGAGTGATTTTTTATGAAGTATTCAAGATAAGAAAATGCATTTTCATTGTTTATTGGGATTGAATATTCAGAACTAACTGTGCATTTATCACAATAACAATTAAAGTTTTCATCAAAGTACACCCCAGCCTCCCAATGCTTTTCACATCTAACTCTTTCTATCTGAATCAAAAACCTAATCCCATCCAAAACTTCCTGAGAAGTATAAGGTATCAAGCTTTTCCTTCTTTCAGGACAAATGCTTTTTTTATACTTAACATAAAGATCTCTAAATTTTCCAATATTTTCTAAATAAAAATTATAAGAATCTAAGGATGTACTGTTTAAGCAACAACCATTATTATAGCACTCATCACAATAGGTAAGAAATGTTTCAGGGTCAAAATAACATGCAATGGCATTAGAATGGAAATAACATTTTAGTTCAACAAAATCTAATATTGCATTAACAGAGAGGCTTAAATTATCTTCACAAACCCCTCCACATAAAATGCATTTTTCTTTAGGACAATCTTCACAAGCATAAGAAATGTTATGATATGAATCGAAGCTTGCAAGAGGACGATCGAAGCTTTCAAGCATAAAACAATCATTGCAAATCATGTCATAGGCTTTATTTTTTTTTAGAACCTGCTCACATGAATTGCATTTAGGCCTTAGATTATATGCGCTTCCGAGAGCTCTAAATTTTTTTTTGATTACTTTCATTATAGGTTTATATTGAATTATAAATTGAGGGAATATGGTATTAGGATATATAGGATGATTTTCTTTATATTTTTGCTTTTTGTTATATAAAAATTGGTTTATAAGAAAAAATTGGAAGATTGATAAATGTAGACATTTTATAAAGGACTATTTAGTATAAAAAGATGTAAGTGAAGAAAAAATAGTAGGATATTTAAATGATCATTACTGTTTATAATAGAACTCAAAGAATTAAGTTCAAGATCGCCATAATCTTAATTTTAATATTTATGACAAACAATTTACAAGAATTAATATTATAAGAAAGTATTTAATAATAAGTGATTCTAGGCTAAGTTTTATGATAAGACTATTTTAAGAATTTAATTGCTTTAAATCTATATATGATTACTTACTAACTATAATATTTTCCTTAAATTATCAATGAACCAATCTATTAAGAATTTTTTTTCTACCATCTCATCAAAAGCATCAAAACTTTGTAAATCAAAATCTAAAGGCTTTCCTGTTGTTTTCATTGAAATAATTTCTTTAAATAATACATCAAGCCTTTCACTAATAATTCTACTCAGATTTTCAATTTCTTTCATTGTATTGCTAAAAAAGACTGAAACTAATTGTTTATTGTTTTGAATTTTTTTGGCACAAGCATTCAGTTTAGTATCTAAGTTTGGATCATCCTTAATTGTATCATACATCGGCTCAACATTATGTTTCATCTTAAGATGTGCTCGATGATGGGAGTTACATAAATTGCTCGATGATGGGAGTTACATAAATATATATGAGAATCATGAGAAAAGCAAATATACTTAACAAAACTTTGACACTCTTCACAACTGTGAGGTTTCATTTTTTTCTCTAAATCATCAAGAAACTCGTCTAAATTTGTAAATAAAGTCGATATTTTAGTAAATTTTGTTTTCTCATCTTCTTGAGCTTTTATTATTTCTTCTAATTGAAAACTGGTTTTTAGATAATCACGGTTTAAAGCTTCATTTTGTTTAATTGTTTCAGTTGTTTCAAGTTTTTGTTTGCTGAGTTCATTTTTATAAGTAGTATTTTCATTAATCAGTACTATTTTATCAAATGATAATTTTTGGTTTCTATTTTCAAGTTGTTTTAATTTTCCTTGAAGAGATTTTATCTCAGCAGAAAGCTTAGAATTTTGAGTTTTGCATCGTTGATAATCTGCATTAAAATTAAAATACTTTTCATTAGCTGTCTTCAGCTTATTCTTATATAAATCCACTTCTTTAATAAGCATATTCCTCTCCTTCTCCAAGGCTGAAATCTCAAAATTTCCCTTATCATTCATCTCTTTAAATATCATCCCTTTATCTTCAACCTTCCCAACATCCATCTTAAGCAAATTGACTAAAATCAAATTTCTACTAATTTTTTCCCTGCTTTCAAAAAAATCGATAAGTTTTACAATTTTTTTCTTAATTTTTTTAGATCCATTTTCAGCTTTTGTTTTCAAATAAACATTATTCTTATATTCCTCATTAGAATTTTTAAAAACATTATTGTTTATTTTCAAAATCATTTGTGAATTAATTCCAATCCAATCTAAATTAAACTCAGTACTCCCACAGTAAAAAGTAAATAAAAAACAAGAATTTTTATCTAAAAACTCTAATGGAATAATATTTTTTATAGTAGAATATACAGCATTTTGATAATAAGAAAATCTTGATTCTGTGGATTTTTGAGTAATTCCTATAGCTGTAATAAAGTCAAGATGTTTTAAAACAAGTAAAAGATAATTAGATAGGATTTCTGTAGTTAGTGATTGAGAATTATAAATAGAAAAATCGATTCCTGGGATTTCAACGACTCGGATTTTTTTGAATTTCGATACTGGTCCTGAAAATTCGTAGATTTTTGGGAAAAGAGGATTATCACATGGAAGATTTAGTTCTGGGCTTATGTTTGGATGGGAGGTTGATGGGATTGCGGTTAGGAGGTCATGTAAAGGTTGTTCGATGATTATGTTTAGCATTGTGTTAATGAAAGATGACTTACCTGAACCTGATTCGCCGATTATAATAAAACTGTAGTCATAATCTGATGATGAAGATGTTTCTTGAAGTATTTGGAAAGATGTAGACATTTTTTAATTTTAGAACTAGACAAATAAAATAATTTAGGAATATATTTGCTAGGATATATAGAGTGCTATATTTTTATTGTGTAAAAAATATTGCATTTAGCTTAAAATTTTTTTTTGGTTTAGGATTTTCCTCCTACTCACAAAGTAAAAGATTTTTTGATAAGATTCATAAACGCGGCTTCATAATTTATAAATGATATTAATCAATTTAAACAGAAATCAATAATTATTAACTTTTCTCTTTTGGGAAATCAAATAAAAGATATTCATAAAACAACTAAATAGAATTATTTACCTAACTATAATAATTTCCTTAAATTATCAATGAGCCAATCTATTAAGAAATTTTTCTCTACCATCTCATCAAAAGTATCAAAGCTTTGTAAATCAAAACCTGAAGGCTTTCCTTTGATTTTCATTGAAATAATCTTTATAAATAGCCTGTCAAGCCTATCACAAATAATTCTACTCAAATTTTCAATTTCTATCACTGTTTTGCTAAAAAAAACTAAAACTAACTGTTTATTGTTTTGAATTTTTTTGGCACAAGCAACCAGACTAGCATCTAAGTTTGGATCATCATCATTTGTATCAAACATCGGCATAATTTTATCACCCTTCTTAAGATGGAATCTATGATGAATATCACATAAATAAATATGATAATCATGAGATAAGCAAACATAATTAGCACGATTAAGACACTCTTGGCATTTATTAATAACCATCTTTTTCTCTAAATCATCAAGAAACTCATCTAAATTTGTAAATAAAGTCGATATTTTAGTCAATTTCATTTTCTCATCAACTTGAATTTTTAGTGTTTCTTCTAGTTGAGAATTTAATATTTCTAATTTAGAAGTAAGATCAATGTTTTGTTGAGAAATTATATTTTTTTCATTATCTAATTCTTTTTTTTCGATCATAAATGAATTTAATTTCGTATTTATTTCAGAATTTTGGTTTACTAAATTTTGTTTTTCAATTTCTAGTTTTTTTAGCTCTGTAATTAATGAATTTAATTTTGATGAAAGTTCAGAGTTTTGCTGAGAAATTAATGCTGATTCTTGCAATAATTTTTGTTTTACACTTTCCAGATCTTCAGCTCTAGCTTTTGATAAATTTATTTCATTAGAATATTTTGTTTTTTCTTCTGATAATATTTTGTTTTCTTTTTCTAATTCTTCAATTTTAGTTTTTAATAAATTTAACTCAGAAGAAAATTTAGAATTTTGTTCTAGCAATTTAAGTTTTTCATTTTCTATTTCTTTTATTTTAGTTTTAAATGAATTTATTTCAGAAGCTTGATCAGAAGTATTTTTAATTAGCAAACTATTTTCTTGTGATAATTTTTGCTTTTCATCTTCTAATTCTGTTATCTTAGTTTTAAATGAATTTATTTCAGAAGCTTGATCAGAAGTATTTTTAATTAGCAAACTATTTTCTTGTGATAATTTTTGCTTTTCATCTTCTAATTCTGTTATCTTAGTTTTAATGTATTTACCTCAGAAGAAAATTTAGAATTTTGTTCTAGCAATTTAAGTTTTTCCTTTTCTAATTCTTTGATTTTAGCTTTAGATGAATTTACTTCATTTGAAAGATCAGATATTTGCTTTGAATTCATTGCTTTTTCTTTTAATAGATTTTGATTTTCACTTTCAAGTTCTTTTTTTTTCGTTTTCTATTTATTTTATCTGAGTTTTTAATGTATTTACTTTAGAAGATTATTTATAATTTTCAAGTCTTTTATTTTTGTTTTAGATAAAATTAATTCAGAAGTTTGATTAGAAGCATTTTTAATATGCGTATTATTTTCTTGTTGTAATTTTTTTATTTCATTTTCTAAATTCTGTATTCTTGCTTTTGATGTATTCAGATCAGTTTTAAGGCTAGAATTTTGCTGGGTTAATAATTCTTTTTCTTGAGTCAAATTCTTTTTCTCAATTTCAACCTTTTGCAATTTTGTAGTTAAGGCATTTTCTTCAGAAGATTGATTTTGACAAATTTCATTTTTACTTTTGAATTCTGCATCAAGTGCTAGATACTTTTGATTAGATTCTTCGAGCATTTGTTGGCAACCATTAACAGTTTCAATTAAAAATTTTATCTTGTTTAGCCCTATAATTATTCCTTTACTTTGCATTTCCTCTTCATTGTTTATCTTTTCATCTTCTTGTAAGCTCTTTGGATAATTTATACAGTTAATTGATAAAGAAAATAATTTATCCAAAAAACAAGTACTATTTATTTCTTTTTCTGCTTTTTAAAAATTCAAAAATTTTATTGTATTGCTTCTTTTTCTTATTTTTTTGAGTTCACTTTGATTATCTTTATTAAGACTTTGCAAATATTCAGCTCTAAGCATTGAAGTATTTATTTTTATTATTATTCGTGCCTCAACAGAAAACCATTTCTTATCCCATTAACAAACGCCTGTATAATCATTTATAATTGCACCGAAATTTTGTTCAAAGTTTTTGGATATCAATCCATTGGCAATTTCGTATATATTCTCAACCCACGGATTAAATCGATTAGTTGATGATTTTTCTATTAATAAAACTGCATTAATAAAGCTCATATTTAGTGAACCAATTAGAATTTTAAGTAGCAAGCTTCCTATATGCGAGCGAATTTCAATATTTTCATTCAAACATATTGTTATTTCAAAAATTCTTATCTTTTTATATTGAGTCGAAGGCCCTGAAAATTCATATATTTTTGGTTTAGTATTGAAATAATTATAATCACTAAATTCATAGCAATCTTCATAAGGTATTGCACAAATAAAATTTTCAAGTCCTGCATCTAAGGCTATATTAATCCACTCATTGATAAAATCAATGTTATCATGATAATATGCACTTAAAACCAAGACACCATAATCATAATCAGAAGGTGGAGCTGATTCTGGAACTTCTCGATAATATGAAGACATTTATATATATAAAAGTGCTTTTGAATAATATATAAAGAATTAATAGCAGTTGTATAATATTTTTTTCTAGCCTTCTACCTAATAATATATTTAGTTTTTCCTTAAACTTTCAATAAGCCATTCTAAAAAGAAATTGTTTTCTGTCATTTCATCAAAACAGTCAATTTCTGTAAAATCAAAGTCTTTGGGTTTACCAATAGTTCTCATGGCAATAATCTTTATAAAAAGCTCATCGAATTTTTCTATAAGATTTTTACTAAGTCTTTTGATGCTTACCATTGCATTGCAAGTAATGCTAATTATTTTCTGCTTATTTTCTATTGCCTTTTGAGCATAATTACTTAGTTGAGCATCTAAATCTTGGATTTCTATTTCTGTATCAAATAAGCGCATAAGTTTATGTTCATCTCCAATATGCAATCTTATATGAGAATTGCATATATTTACATGAGGAATATGTAAAGTGCATTTGTATGCAGATGGATTTATGCATTTATCACACTTAGCAGTAACTATTTTATTTTCTAAATTGCTAAGAAATTGATTAAAGTTTTCATATAAATCAAATGCCTTCGCTATTTTCACAGTTTTATCATCTTGAATTTTTTTGCATTCTTCATGTTCGGAACAAATTTTTGAATATTTTTGATTTATCATTTGATTTTGATATAGAACTTCATTTAATTTATTCTTCTGTTCTTCAAACTTATTCTTATATATTTCCAATTCCTTAATTAATTTTTGTTTCTCTTGATCCGATTTTCTCCTTTGCTCATCTAAAATTTCAGCATGCTGATTTTTAATACTAATAATCTCATGTTCTTTTTTCAATAATTCAAAACTCAAAGGTTCACTTAGAATAGTATTCCAACTTATTCTTTCAAATTTTACTAATACCTTAAAGAATTTCACAAACTTCTGTTTGATTTTTGTCAGATTCTTCTCTATTTTGTTCCTTAGTTTATCATTTTCTTTATATTCTTCTGTTGAATACGAGTAAATATTATTGTTAATTTTTATATTCAACTGTGATTCTATATTAACAAAACTTGCTTCAAAACAATGCGCAACATGATGAGTTATAAAAAAGCAAAAACTATTATCCAAACAATTTTTTGAAAAAATAGTTTTTATTGAAGAATATAATTTGCGTTTATCAGGGGTAATTCTATTTGTAGAACTTGTTTCAACTATTCCAATAATAGATACAAAATTTAAGTATTTTGAAACTTTAGCAAAATAATTAGAAAAATGTTCATTTATAGATGAATTTTCATTGTCACAGTCTGGAATTTCAACGACTCGGATTTTCTTATAATCAGTTAGTGGTCCTGAAAACTCATATATTTTAGGAAACTTAAAATCTTGAGTGTTAATATTAAATTCAGGACTAACTTTTGTGTAGTTTTGAGATGGTAAAGCAATAAGAAGATTTTGCAGATTTCGGTCTAAGGCAGTGTTTATCATTGAATTAATTACAGAGGATTTTCCTAATCCAGCCATTCCTATCAATATGACACCATAGTCGTAGTCTGTTAGTGATGCTGTTTCAGGAAGGACTCTGCAGAAAGAATAAGACATTTTTATAGACAATTTTTATAGCTAATTTTTATAGACAATTATAGGTTAGCAAATGTAAATTCTTTCGGAAATCTAGATAATAAATAATTTACCTCTTCATATCGAATAATACAGCTCCCTCCAGTGATTTTAAAGTTTGAAATTAATGTTTAAACTCCGAACTTTTTTACTAGTAAATATATTTTATTATATCTTTACAGTTTAGCTCTATTCAGTATCTATTCTTTTAGTTAAAAATTATCTTACAATAAATGAAATATTTAAACTTCCATTACTATATCCAGAAGCTTATCAAGGAATAGATTGAATGCTTACTTTTTATTAATCTTCTTTTAGTTTCATGATTGTTTAAAGCTTTATTAATAGTTTATTTTATTTGTAAAATTATTTTAGATTAATAAGATTTATTTCTCCCTTGAGTCCTCATAATTAATATTATTAAAAGCCATATAGAGAAGCAAAGCCATCTTAATTTTATCAATCAATAGAGGCAGGATTAATAAAGCATAAAATTAATCCCTTATCTTTACCACTCTCTTTAAGCATACAATTTACAATTTTCATTAAATGGATACTAAGACTTTTATTAAATAAGAATCAAATAAATATCAAATCTCTTTAAGCATACAATTTACAATTTTCATTAAATGGATACTAAGACTTTTATTAAATAAGAATCAAATAAATATCAAATATAGCAGGAAGACAAAACAAATAATAATTTTGTTAATAATTTAAAGGTTTTACTTTAAACGCATTCTATTTTTGATAGATTTAAAACCTTTTATAAACTAACCAAAATACAATTAAAATAAATACCATTTATCACATACATCAATAATAAATGAATTGCACCAGTTGTGCCTTTTGGTTTTTATATGTAACTATGTGGATCATTCTGGTCTTATGGCTTGCCCACAGCACTTTCTTGATGACTTATCCGTAAAATCTATTTAGTCGTAATTTCAATGTTTATTGGAATGTTTTTAGCTCTATTTTTGTTGTGACTATAAATTTCTTAGGCCACGCCTTGCATTTTCTTAAAAGCTCTAAGAAAGCTATATTTTTTGACGCTTTACTTATAATCTTTTTGATTTTTATAGGGCCTGTGCTGCTTACTTTGACTTTGGTAGGAACAATTACTGACTCAATTAATTATGACCAGGAATTCTGCTTAGGAGGATGTGTAATAAACATACAGGCTATATCTATATTTTTCAGAATCTTGCATTATATAATTTTATATATAATCAGCATTTTTGGACTTGCCCTCGGAAGCCTTTACTTGTACTTCATCTGCTTTAGCAGAGGACATGAAAATAGATTATTAAAATCTGTGTTTATCCCTAGGGAAAAACGTGGTGACAGTTTTCATAAAAAGCCTCTGCATGAAAGGCTAATGGAAAAATCTCCTTCTTTGGAGCTTAAAGGAATAACAAGAACTTCAAGTTTTTAGAAATTATATAAGTTAGCTGGACTAATGTAGTATTTCATTTCTAATTTATCTTTACTATATTATAACACTATTATATATTCATAAATAAAGCTTTGAAGCTAAAGCTATAGGCTTGAATAATAAATTACATGATAAATTGATGACATTTTTATGTCTTAGTTAGTATAAGTTTTTATATAACCACTTAAAACCTAATAAGCATGCATATTTGTCTAGGTTCAACCTTTTTATATATACTTGGCTTACTAAAATTTTAAAAATTTGATTTGCTTTTTAAGAATATTAACTAGATGTTGTTCTATTTAAATTTTCTATTTTCCATGTCTTTACTGTTAAATCATTTCCTGCTGAAAATACTCGGTCTCTATTAACAGCTAGTGCAGTAATTGATTCATGTGCACGGAACATATAAATAACTTCTCCATCTTTGTCCCAAAAAGAAATTATGCCATTCTTGTTCCCAATTACACTTCCATGTCTTTACTGTTAAATCATTTCCTGCTGAAAATACTCGGTCTCTATTAACAGCTAGTGTAGTAATTGATTCATGTGCACGGAACATATAAATAACTTCTCCATCTTTGTCCCAAAAAGAAATTATGCCATTCTTGTTCCCAATTACGACAAGTTTTCGAGATACCCAATAGCAAATTGTAACTATTTCACTTGATAAACTATAATCTTGAAGTAGTTCATATTTGCTCGAGTATATATTTATTTGCCCAGAGCTTCCACCTACAATTATTGTATCTGTATTTGTAAGAGTAAATGCAGTGATATTACAATTAAGATCTACAGTTAATACTTTTACAGGTTGTAATGTGTTAGTATCATAAACATGAACATCTTTATAAGCACTTGCTATAAAAACTTTATCATTTTGGCATGACAATTTCATATCAATTGGGACAAACGGTAATGTGACCTCAGCAATCAATTCAGAATTATTAAGAAAAGTGGCAATTAATCTTGCATCATCACCGCAGGTAAACACTTTTGAATTGATTGGATCAATAGAAATACCTTTAACTGCTGTCAAATGTATGTTTTTTTTCTGGTGATATTCATAATCTTTATATTTATTTTCGCTTTTGATTCTTAAAAATTGAACTTCCCCATCATCAAAGCCTACTGCAAGGATGCCTAATTCTGAGTTCCATTCACTTGCAGAGATTATTTTAACAAATGAAATGTCCCAAGCATTTTCTGCAGATACACAATAAATTGTACTAATTGAAGAACCAGCATAGCCAATTTTTTGAAGGTATTGTTCCATGCGGTGAATTTGATTAGCATCAATTGCATGTGCTATTATCACTCCATTATCACATTTTAGAAAACTTGTAGGAAAACGTCCTTGAAACTCGTAGATATTCTCATATTTACTCACTCTGAATTCTTCTAAATGCAAGCTTAAATCAAAAAAACCTATGATTTCTTCGGTTGCATAAATCCCTTTAACTTCAAGTAAACCATTGATAAAAGCTTCAAGTCCTGGAATGGGTGACCAGAAGTATAAATTCACATAGCTTGCCATTGATAGACCAGGTGGATATGGAAGATTTGCAAATTTCATGCTCAAAGAATTGTACAGGGCATGAAATTCATCAAGTCTTCTATTACAAATCCAGTTCTTCTCACTGGGTGAGTGGGTAACTACTATTGTATAGTAAATCGTACTCTCTGAATTTTCATAGTGTCCTTGGAAACTTACTTTAAGAGAGAACATTTATATTATTAAAATTTTAGATTTCTAATTACTTTAAGATAAGATTATCAGTATTTAATACCTGAAGGTATTTTCAAAGTATTATGATATAATTTAAGAATAAAAACTATTTTGTTAGAATTTTTTTTAAAAAAGCATCTGAAAAATTATAGCGGGTGGATTATATGATAATCATTTTAAATCTTAAAATAATAAAATTATTGAAAAGTACTTTTTATATACAAAATAAACAATGATTTACTCGCAAATAATCTAACTAATAATTAACGATATCTATTAAGGAGTATTGAATTGATGTTTTCAATATATAGTTTGCAATCCTGAACAAGTACTTGATAATTAGTTTCTACTCCTTTACTCTCAATATAGCTTTTCAAGCCAAAAATATTCTGTTCATTAAAACTCAGTTTTTGTTCTGTTTCCCTTAATTCTTTAGCTATTTTACTATCTTCAAGTTGTTGTTTCTTTGTATCAAACTTCATATTTAAATTTCTAATCATCTGAATAAAAGATTCTTTTTTAGCCAGCAAAGATTCTTTTTTCTGTTGAAGTTTTTTAATAATATCTTGATATTCAGCTTTCATTCTATCCACACTATTGTATTTAGTAGAAAGTTCATTTAATTTCCTAGTAATTTCTTCATTTATTTTCTTAAGTTGCTGAGGGATACGCACATGTAATTCTTTTGTTTTATCCAAATCAGCTTGTCTTTCTGCTAATTGAGCTCTAAGTCTTTCTAATGTTACAGCTGAATCAGATGTTTTATCAACTTTAAATTGATACTCGCTTTCCCAGTCTTTTACCTGCTCTTGAGATGGCAAGTTTTCTCTTCTATCATTCAATTTTGCTATTCTTTCTAATAATGATGTTATGTTATCTTCTGACACTTTAATCATTTCCATTTCAGATTTTCTAGTACTTTCAAAGCTTTCTATAAACTCAGTCATTTCTTTATCTTTCTGATAGAAAATTTCATACTTTTGCACATTAGAAGTGTCACTTGAAGATTTAAGTTCAGCATCAAGATCTTGTATTTGTTTCTTATAATTCGCTATAGCTTTTTCAACTTCTTTTATTCTATTTTCAGTATCTTTAATAACTTGACCATCAGCTTTTGCACGAGCTAAAAGCCTTTCACGAGCTTCAGGGAAAGATAAATTGTCTTCATTCATCTGAACTTCCAAATCTTCTTTTCTTCTTAAAAGACTAAGACGTTGTTCTCTCAAATGATTAGCTTTTTGTTTCATAACATCAGACCTAAGTCTCCCATCAGCCATGTTTAATCTTTGATTAACCCCTTCAAGCAATTGTTTTTTCTGTAATATTTCATCTTCAAGAGCTTTATTTTCCATTTTAAGCTGAGCATACTCAGATCTCTCTTCAGGATAAAGTTCTGTAAGTTTCTCTTCAGCTATAGCATTTATACTTGCGATTTCATATTCGATTTTCCCAATTTCTTCTTCCATGGTTTTTCTTTCTAAGAACAATGAATCTAAAAACTCTCTATGTCTTTGATTTTGCTGTTTCATGTATTCAAAATTCGCTAAAACTTCTTCAGCATGGGCATCACTTCTTTTTTTATCTAGTGACAGGTTATAATCTGCAAGTTCGCCTTCTAGATTTCTAACTTCTTTGATGAGATTTTCTCTTTTCTTTTCTAAGGTTTTGAATGTGCCGGCATCTCTCTGAATATCTTGCATTTCAACTTCGAAATTGTCAATTTCTGTCCTTAGTTCTGTGACTTTTTGTCTTACAATACCGATATAATAAGACTTATCGTATACTTGCCTTTGGCGCTTTTCTTGAGTTTTTATCCCTGTAAGTCCATATTTAGTAGCCGGTCGATCGACAACTTTTACATCCTGCACTGGAACATTTATGCCATCAGGCTTCATTCCTGTATTACGCATTCCTGTACCTTGGCGTACGCTTGATTTGTAGGCAGTTGGTATCCTGTCAGCCATTATTATTATATTCAATTATATTCAATAAGATTAGTGGAGTAAACTTTGAAGGATTAAATTTGCATGCCTTTGGTTGTTGAAATAAAAAGTATTGTTGATAGAGTAGATTTTGATTTTGGTAGTTGGGGAATTAGTTGGGTATTTTTTTATAGCTGAGATAGTATTTTGAAAATGAATGTGTAGGTTTACTATATATGGTGATATAAATGCAAAATTTTCATCATAAAAACCTAATTAAAAATTGTAAGATTATTTCGAAATCCTTTAGAATTTTTGTTATAATAGCATTTATGTCTAGTCTAAAAGAGGAATGGGCAAGCCTCATGAAACTTAGAGAGTCAGGATTTACCGATTTGACAAAAAAACAAGAAATCAAAAGCAGAATCTTCAATAACTTTTATTCAGTTAAACAGCAAAACTATAGAGAAATTGAAAAAGAAATTGATGTTCAAGTTAAAAATGATTACGAACAGTTAAGAGCACAGTTTTTGAAAAGCATCGAAATAAACAACAGAGCTATAACTCCAGAAATACCAAAAAAGTATGATTTTGGGTTAAAGAATGTAACTCTCCCACCTTCAGCTAACAAAGCTAATCGACCTAATCTAAAAAGTGATGATATTCTTGGTACTTTTTCAATAAATAAAGCCGAAGATAGCAAAAAAGAAAATGATTTTTGGACTATCAAAGATACAGCAAAATTTAGTAAAAGTGCTGAATTAGTTGAGGATAGATTTGAAATTCATTCAATAGCTTCAAATGAAATGGGAATATCAAAAAAATCATATAAAGTCAGTCAAATCGATATTTTTGCTGATTTGTCTCCTATAGCAAGACATATGGTTATGTTATCAAATGAAGATGAAGAGAGATATTTAAAGGAATCAAGTAGTAGAAAAGATCATATTTTTGGCTATTTTCATATAGTTCATGAAGAAATTAATAGAGATGAACTTGATAGACTTGAATGGAGTAATATTAGGAAAGTGGTACTTGGACTTGCTTTTAGAACTGAGGTGTTGGATATTGTCATACCCCCAAGTTTAGAAAAGAGTTCTGTGGATAGTGATGGAAATAAAAATTCAATTTCACAGTGCCTCAGTGAACCTCCTGTACTTGTAGATACTTCTATAGTTAAAGCTACTAATCTTAAGACTTCAAGCTCAACAGTTCCGATGCTACCAGTTTCGAGCGATATATCTTTACTCGAAAAGGAAATGATTTCAATGATGGATTCCATCAAATACTCTCATTCAATAAACAACCCCGAAAAATTGCAGGCTTTGCTAGACAAATCTCGTGACAAGCTTCGAAATCCTAAAGAAGTCAAACATAATCCTCAATTCAAAGCAATCTTCCAAGTATTATCTGATTTGCAAAAAGCAGGCCAGAGTCACTCAAAAAGCCCAATATCAAAAAAAAACATCCAACCCAAGCCAAATCAAAAAAAATCAACAACTCCAATCCGAACTAATAGAATGAACAAAATAGACTCTCAGTCAAGTATGAGTTCAGCGAAAAGCTCAAAATGGATAGGCGGAAGTAAACATATAGCTGACTTTGAAGATGATAATTGGGTTACTCCAAACCTTGAGAAAAAGAAAAAAGAAACTAGACACGAAATGCTGTATAAATTATCTATGAAAAAGTAAGCTATATATTTTTCTTAAATACTTTAGTTCTGATTTGGGTCTATTAAAACGTAATATTTTACATGGTAAAACTGGCTGATTGAAAAAAATAAATAGTGATTATAAAAATAGTTTAAGATAAAGATTTGCATGGTCAGAAAAGAATCAAAATTTTGGAAGGCCTAGGCCAGCTAACTCAGAATGGACTAAAATATTTTAGACTGTTGATAAGGGCAATGGCTATTAAGATTCTTAATGGAAGCCAGGCAAAGCCAAAACAAAATTTGATCTGTTTTAAAACCAATCCTAAAAAATATCTAAATCTTTCATAATCTGCTTCAAAATTAGGCCCTCCTCTGGAAAAAATTACCTTCCCAAACAAATCAATCAATTAGGATTCACTTAACTACCTAAGGCTTTATTTTCAAAACCTGAAAGCCAAACTTTCTTTCATAAAATATAGGACAGGCTATACTTTTAATTTACAAGAAAAGTGCTCTAACATAAGCAGATCTATTCTTTTCTCCTATGATTTAGTAGGTATTCATAAAAGCCATGCATATTATCTCCATCAAAGATTCGTGGTAATAAAATGTCAGGAGATAAGAAACCCTCTGTTTACAAAAACTTTCTCATTGGTGGAGGTGCAGGGATGTTCGCTACATCTTGCATCCAACCAATTGATTTTGTAAAGGTTCAACTTCAAATTAAAGGAGAGGGACAAAAAGGTGTGAAGTCAAATCCGATTACTATAGCTCGTGAAACTATTGCTAAATACGGAGTTAAACGCCTTTACACAGGTTTGGACTCTGCTTTACTTCGCCAGGCAACCTATACAACTGCTCGTATGGGTCTTTATAAAACCATGATGGATTGGGGTAATGAAAAGTACAACAATCGAGTACCAGTTTGGTTAAAAGGTGCTTTCTCACTAACTGCTGGTGGATTAGCTGCAATTGTTGGTAATCCTGCTGATCTTTCTCTTATTAGAATGCAGAGTGATCATACTTTACCTCCTGAAAAAAGAAGGAATTATACTAGTGTTGGCAATGCTCTTACTAGGATTGTGAGGGAAGAAGGAACTCTTGCTCTATGGAGAGGATGTACTCCAACAATTGCAAGAGCTATGTCATTGAATTTCGGTATGCTCGGACCTTATGATCAGGCTAAAGAAGTTCTTCAGAAACAGTTTGGCAATTTCACAGGTATCGGTCCAACTAGTTCATTCATAGCTGCCTTCTTTGCATGTGTTTTCTCTTTACCTTTCGATAATGTAAAGACTAAATTCCAGAAAATGATTAAAGGACCAGATGGTACATACCCATACAAGAGTTTCGGTGATTGCTTTACCAAATCTTTGAAAAGTGAAGGTCCTCTTGGCCTTTATGTAGGATTCTTTACCTATGTGACAAGAATTGCCCCACACGTTATCATCACATTGTTGACAACAGACTTCTTGAACTCTCGGTTCAATAAATAGAATTAATTACTTTCTAACTAGTGAAAAATAAGTTTGTTGCTTATGATTTCTCCATTTGCTATAAGAAAAAGCCTACCACCTTGTACATCTTCCACTTTAACTTCTTGTTGAATAGATTCTTTATAGCCAATAATCTTATCACCAAGGCTTATAGGAGCTGTTTTATTAGAAACAGCAAGAGCAAGATTATTATAGTAATGAAAACTTGTATTGACTATATTAATAGCGATAGACCCATCTTGATGTTCAATTTTACTTACTGAAATATAGTATGGATAAACTGGGAATACATGAGATATAAAATTCCCTTTATATGTTGCTATGAGATTATTTGAAACATAATCAAAGAATGAAATACAAATAAATGCTGTTGTTGAAGAATTAGCTTCGAGATATTTAAATGTATGGATTTTTTCCTTGTTTTCTATGTTGTAGATTATGATATTTCTTATTGGTTTTGGTGAAGTGCTTTTTATTTTTAGAATCCATTGGCTTAAATGCATATCGTATTGGAACTTTCTAATTTCAACCAAACCGTATTCTGGAGGATCTTCTGGATTGGCATCAATCATTTCGTTGTACATTTTCACGGTTTGTTGGATACCTGAAGTGTATTCTTGAGATTTTTTTAATGATTCTTTGATAATCTTCAACTGATTTTTGAAATTCAAATAGTTCTTACGGGGTTTTTTCAACAAGTCATTTATGCAAACCGCATATTCTGAAGCTAAAAACACAGTAGATTTTATTTCTTCTGTTATATTCTCTACTTGTCTTGTGTATATTGGAAGTTCAGATTCTAATGATTCCTCTATATCTTTTCTCAAATTCCTAACTGTATTGATTATTTGATATTTAGTCTCTTCTTCAGGGTTTTTTCTATCAGTATACATTTCATTCAATATATACTCATGCATTCCTGTAGCTTCTTTACTTCTAGAAGCACATGTAAGATCATATGACATAAATACAGATGTTTCTAAAATCACTATGTAATTACACCCAGTTTCATATGCGTATGAGAGAAGATTGTCTTTGTTAATGAAAACTCCATAATGACTTTCGTCTAATTTATTGAAATCTGACAAATCCAACTGCTGAGAAAGAATAGTCAGATCACTTTTTGTTGTAAGACTCAAAACTGAAAAAAGTGACTTAGAATATGTTGTGCCAATAATTTTACCGAAGTACATGCATTCAACCAAGGGACTTACTAAGATTATTGTATCATCTTTGACTTTACTATTAATCCAATTTAAGTATTGGTTGAGTTCATTCATAAGATCTTCGGAAGGTTCTTTGTCTACAGGGTTATTGATAGTAATAAACAATATCCTCTTTTCACCCATTTATCTATAATTTGGTTACTATTTCCTATCTATCATATTTAGCTGTTAGAATGAAGTAGCTTATAAACTTCTTGTATCTGCAAGTTTTGTCGCTCTTTTTTCATATTTTGGAATTTTTGCAAAAGTTTTTCCATCTCCAGACTTCTCTTCTTTTTCATCTCATCCTCAACAGCATTAAGTCTTTTTTTTAATGCATTAAGATCAACTTCATGCTTATTTTCAGAATGAAGCATTTTCTGAGCAATCTTTTTTTTCCTTTCAACTTCCCAATTTTTTGTTTCAATTTCAGTCAGCATGTCGATTCTTTGTTGAACTTTATGAGCTTCACCATATTCTTTCATTTTTAATAGACCGTTCTTTATCTGAATCATATTTAGTAACTCGCTTGATTTTTTAAAAATTTGAGGGATTGAGCTTTCTAAGCGTAAAAGATTCTCAACTTGTTCTTGTTTCTGTTTTTCTATAAGTTTTTCGATTTGTTCATCAGCATTGGATTTGTGATTCTCGAACCGTTTTTCCCAAGAAGCGGTAAATTCATTGAATTCTTGCAACTGGTTATTTTCTAAGTCTATGCGGTCGTTTTCTTGCTTGTTTTTTAGTTCTTCAAGCTTCTCGGCCTTTCGTAGTTGAAATTTCATTTCAATCTCGTTTTTTAGTGTTTGGGCAACATCGTATTTCCCTTCTCTTTCTAGGTTTTGGCAACGATCTTGAAGTTCTTCACTGAATATCTTTTACATAGATTCTAAGCTTGAAAGCTTTTCTTTGCTCATATAATTATTATATAATAGAGAATTGGTCTGGAAATACTATATGATAAATGTATTTTATATATATATTGTTTGTAATGTTGATAAAGATTTAGTAGTTTTAAAATATAACTGCTGAGTTATATTAGTATATTTAATGTAAATAAGATAAATAGAGTGGATAAAAAAATAATGTTAGGCTAATTAATATTTTATCCTAATTTATTAGATGAATTTTTATTATGTGTTTATAGAGTTTTATAGAGTTTGGTGGCTGAGTTATATTAGTATATTTAATGTAAATAAGATAAATAGAGTGGATAAAAAAATAATGTTATGCTAATTAATATTTTATCCTGATTTATTAGATGAATTTTTATTATGTGTTTATAGAGTTTTATAGAGTTTGGCAATAAATTAAGCATTTTCTAAGGTTTATATCCTTCAAGCATTTACTAAAAATTCCTATATCACGATAAACTAATATTAAATTCACTTAATACTCTTCAGTATTTTTAAGTCCTGGAAACAAGTCCTTGATATTTTTATCATCCTGAAGGATTTTCTGAGCATAGTTTCCCCCAAGATAGACAAATTCTGCTAGATTTAAACCAACTTGGCTTAAAAAACCTATACTTTGCAAAACATCCTGACCTATCTGGGCAAAAGCTTCAAAATCCTTTCTCAAATTCTCATCTTCTTCATCAAAACGCATAATTTTCAGCAGTAAATCTTCACGTTTGTGAATCAAACCAAGAATTTTCATAACCAAAGCACGAGCACGGAAAAGTTTAGCACATTCTTGAAGCAAAGCATCAATACTATCTGAACTTCTAGGTGGGACAATAAAAAACCCTCTAGGCAGCATAAGTTCTGATGACAATTTATCAAGTGTTTTCAAACATTTACTATAAACTGTTTCCCAGTTATCTGGCCCAGTTACATTTTTCTGCATATCTTCAATTTCATAAGGTGATAAAATGCTACTGTCTCTTAAAAAGTTGAATTCCAACAAATTTTTACTAACATATGTGTCTAAAACTGTTTGGCTCCAGTCTATTTCTTGCCATTTCTTTTCATAACTACTTGACATAATTTTACATAAAGTCCTTGGATACTCTGGCTGAGGTAACGGGTCACTTTTTCTACTTCTCGCTTGCCTTGTTAGAGACTCTCTAACTTTAGGAATTTTTGGCCCTTTAATAGCTTTACTCATTAGAGAAGGGTCATTTCGAAGGTTATTCAAAGTTCCTTCCCATGTACTTTTATCAACAGTTCCTGAGAAAATTATATCTTCAAGCTTTGAAGACAGGTTTTCAAAAGTGTTATTGCTTTTAACTTTGTTGTGACCAAAATTCTGTGCTTTGTTTTGTACTTTTTGATGGTCTTCAGGGAGTTTTGGAATTTTTAGACGGAACTCTGAAAAATCTGGAGCTGAAGATTTTATTGTATTTAAAGAAGAATTGATCTGTGCTATATGCGCAGTGTCCAGAGACTCTTTAAGAGGGAATGGAAGGGTTTTATTTGTCACTTGGATATCTTCAGGGCCAGAGTTACTAGGGGAGGTGAGTTTTTGAAATCTTTTTTTCTGTTGAGAGGATTGGAGTTGTTGGATTTTTATGTTGGCCATAAGCAATTGAGACTCTAACTCTTTTATTTTTAAATCCTTTTGACGTATAATGTTTTGTAAAGATTCAATTGTTGAATTTTGTCCTCCTGATGACATATTTTCAAAGGTAAGAAAATATAGAGTTGAGAAGAATAATGAAAATTTTCTTTAGCAAGCATTGCAAATATGATTTAAAGTTGATTTTGTATTTATTTGCATAGAATCATAAAATCTTAAATATCAATATAAAAATATCTAAAAGGTTTTGATCATAAACTATTATATAATCTTTTTATCGACTAATTCAGTGGCTTATTTCATTATAAAAATATAATGAAGCTTGTAAGATTTTTGATGAAATTGGCCAATGAGACTGTGACGATAGAACTGAAAAACGGCACTGTAGTCCAAGGAACAATAATTGGTGTTGACATCAACATGAATACCCACTTGAAGACTGTCAAATTGACCTTGAAAAAGAAAAATCCCATTTTAATGGACCATTTGACAATAAGAGGTAACAACATCAGACTTTTTATCCTTCCAGACAGCCTTCCACTTGAGACTTTACTTGTTGATGACACTACCAAAGTTAAAGCTAAAGCACCAAAAGCTAAAGTCAAGCCAGTGACAAAAACAACAACTAAAACTAGATAATCTTCTTCATATTTAAACACTTATTTTATTGTATGCTTCTCTCCATACTTCACTGATCTTTTCGGTAAGTTCATACTTGTATTCTATTAATTGTTGGCTAATCACATTGCTAAGATAAGCTTTTTCTTGGTTGAATTTACTGAGTTCCTTTTTTAAATCCTGGTTGATTTCTCTGAGGTCATACTGATTAGAAAGATTTCTGTCACTTTTGATTTTATCTCTTCTTTCAAGCGCTTCTAGCAACCCAAAACAGATTCTTTTATAATTTTCCATTTCCTGGCCGACAAGTTCTTTGAGCTTATCAAAACTGCTTTTATGGGCATCTGAAATACATTGATGAGTTTCAGCTAAAATTTTTAGTTTATCAGACAAACCTTCTTTTTCAACTTTTCCCATATTTTCATAAGCTTTGCTCAAAGCTATATTGCTAGAAATTTCATTTTCTTCACATGTTACTAAACTCCTTCCTTGGGTACACAAAGTTTCTTGTTGTTGATATAAAAGTTTAATTTCATTTCGATAATTAGAAAACTCAAAATCCCCTTCATCATGGGTTATGTTCGATTCTGAAGATATATACCCTGAGACAAGACCTGCTATAGAAACACTCCATTCTGAAATTACCCCATACCACCCTTTATTACTTTCAGATTTTTTCATTCTTAAATGAAAGTTGATATCATCGTCTTTTAAAAAACTATGCAAATCAGGACTTTTAGAAAGTTTTGGGTGCTGAATAACTCTTTGTAGAAATTTCTCAAGGCCAAATCTTCTGAATTTATAAAATAAAAGGTCTTGACTAGTCCAATATCCGATGACCCCTTCTTTTTCAGGAAGTGCTGGGGTTGCACAAGCAGGGTAGTGAATACTTAACTCATTACGTAACCAGACAAATTCTTTGTATCTGTGCTGTGATATAGTTACATTTCCTTCAAGAATTGGGTAAATGAAGTAACCATCACGACCTTCTTTAACTTTCTGAGGCTCGCCTATGGATATATTTTTGATTTCTGCGTAAAAAAGCTGTGGTTTTGTATCGAATTCAGATGCTTCAAAAAGACCGCGTCTATTGCCGCTTATTGAGAGACCAGATTCTTGTTTACTTTCTTCTTCTAAATCTGAAATATCAGAGCCTTTGTTTACTTTCTTCTTCTAAATCTGAAATATCAGAGCCTGATGAACTTCTCATATTTATTATTTACTTGTCTATAATATTCGAATATATTAGAAATTAAAAACTAGAAATTTTTTATGTGGTATTAATGATTAAGTTTGAGAAAGTTTTTTTTAATTTGATTGCAATTTAAAATTAAAGATATAGTAAGGCTACTTAAATAAGTATATTAAAGTTTGACAGTCTACACAAAAAACGTGAATTTCGAGATTGAAAATATAAACTTAAATATTTAGCTTAGCATGCTAGCAAATTAAGTATATAATTTTTTTTAATATGCATAATTTAATATAAGATATTCAAGTTTATGTATTTGAATTGATAGTAAATTATAACAATCTATTTAATTCTACAAACATAGAAAAGTAAAAATATTTTTAGCTAGATATAGATGAATAAACAATAATATCGTAATGTTTTATAAACAAAAATAAAAGTGCCCCAAATTAATTTGAAAAATCACTTGATATCTAATAAAAGCAAATATCAAAACTTATAAGAATTCTTCATAACTTATAACACTGAAAAATACTGAAGTATCAAATAGAATATAGAAATTTATTAACTATAAAAAAAACAGCAAGATTCTAATATTATACAAAAAAAAAAAAAAAATATTATAATTATTTGTTTGTAAATAGATCCTTAAAAAAATTTTTTTTATCAAAAGAAATTAAAATACTTTCTAAAGCACCTTCTCTATTCTTACTTTATTTAATAAGCATCAATTTATTTATCATAATGGTATTTCATAAAAGATTCTTGATTTATTCAAAATGTATTTCATAAAAGATTCTTGAGTCCTACACTATAAAGCAAAAATGATTTTTATAATATTTTAGAAAAGTTATTTGCAATTTATAAGCGATATTAATCAGCCTTTACCTATTTAATGGCTTAATATTTTTTTTCTAACAATTATATATATCAATTCTAAAATTATCAGAATACCTTTCAAAATAAATAATCATGGGTGATGCAACGTACCATAAAATTTCTAATACTTTATAATCTAAATAATTTTCTTAAAAAGTGGTATTAATCCCTCGTATAAACCATTTTATCAAGGTATTATAAAGGTATTTAATGTAGATATCGAAAAGCTATGCAATAGTTTATTTCAAATTGCTCTGAAAATCTAATGCTAAAGATATCGATTTAAAATTGGCAATTAGCTAACGTAAAATTCAATAAAAGGCTTGAGAAAGCAGGAAATGATTAAAGAATAAATCATATTCTATCAGTTTATTATAGTGATATAAATGGTTTATTTAGTTTTACTACTTGGCTTGGCTCAGTCTTTCAGA